>JAXRKO010000412.1:0-46592 GCA_037039905.1 Formica aserva
AGCGTTGTTCCTCAATTTCCTTGATGTGTTATGAAAATTTTCGGCAAATCTCGCTTACAGGCACGTAACTAAGTCGTTCCGAACGAAGGAAACTTGCGTACATAGCGATCTTAGCTCTGTGTGCCGAGAAGCGTTGTTCCTCAATTTCCTTGATGTGTTATGAAAATTTTCGGCAAATCTCGCTTACAGGCACGTAACTAAGTCGTTCCGAACGAAGGAAACTTGCGTACATAGCGATTTAGCTCTGTGTGCCGAGAAGCGTTGTTCCTCAATTTCCTTGATGTGTTATGAAAATTTTCGGCAAATCTCACTTACAGGCACGTAACTAAGTCGTTCCGAACGAAGGAAACTTGCGTACATAGCGATCTTAGCTCTGTGTGCCGAGAAGCGTTGTTCCTCAATTTCCTTGATGTGTTATGAAAATTTTCGGCAAATCTCGCTTACAGGCACGTAACTAAGTCGTTCCGAACGAAGGAAACTTGCGTACATAGCGATCTTAGCTCTGTGTGCCGAGAAGCGTTGTTCCTCAATTTCCTTGATGTGTTATGAAAATTTTCGGCAAATCTCGCTTACAGGCACGTAACTAAGTCGTTCCGAACGAAGGAAACTTGCGTACATAGCGATCTTAGCTCTGTGTGCCGAGAAGCGTTGTTCCTCAATTTCCTTGATGTGTTATGAAAATTTTCGGCAAATCTCGCTTACAGGCACGTAACTAAGTCGTTCCGAACGAAGGAAACTTGCGTACATAGCGATCTTAGCTCTGTGTGCCGAGAAGCGTTGTTCCTCAATTTCCTTGATGTGTTATGAAAATTTTCGGCAAATCTCGCTTACAGGCACGTAACTAAGTCGTTCCGAACGAAGGAAACTTGCGTACATAGCGATCTTAGCTCTGTGTGCCGAGAAGCGTTGTTCCTCAATTTCCTTGATGTGTTATGAAAACTTTCGGCAAATCTCGCTTACAGGCACGTAACTAAGTCGTTCCGAACGAAGGAAACTTGCGTACATAGCGATCTTAGCTCTGTGTGCCGAGAAGCGTTGTTCCTCAATTTCCTTGATGTGTTATGAAAATTTTCGGCAAATCTCGCTTACAGGCACGTAACTAAGTCGTTCCGAACGAAGGAAACTTGCGTACATAGCGATCTTAGCTCTGTGTGCCGAGAAGCGTTGTTCCTCAATTTCCTTGATGTGTTATGAAAATTTTCGGCAAATCTCGCTTACAGGCACGTAACTAAGTCGTTCCGAACGAAGGAAACTTGCGTACATAGCGATCTTAGCTCTGTGTGCCGAGAAGCGTTGTTCCTCAATTTCCTTGATGTGTTATGAAAATTTTCGGCAAATCTCGCTTACAGGCACGTAACTAAGTCGTTCCGAACGAAGGAAACTTGCGTACATAGCGATCTTAGCTCTGTGTGCCGAGAAGCGTTGTTCCTCAATTTCCTTGATGTGTTATGAAAATTTTCGGCAAATCTCGCTTACAGGCACGTAACTAAGTCGTTCCGAACGAAGGAAACTTGCGTACATAGCGATCTTAGCTCTGTGTGCCGAGAAGCGTTGTTCCTCAATTTCCTTGATGTGTTATGAAAATTTTCGGCAAATCTCGCTTACAGGCACGTAACTAAGTCGTTCCGAACGAAGGAAACTTGCGTACATAGCGATCTTAGCTCTGTGTGCCGAGAAGCGTTGTTCCTCAATTTCCTTGATGTGTTATGAAAATTTTCGGCAAATCTCGCTTACAGGCACGTAACTAAGTCGTTCCGAACGAAGGAAACTTGCGTACATAGCGATCTTAGCTCTGTGTGCCGAGAAGCGTTGTTCCTCAATTTCCTTGATGTGTTATGAAAATTTTCGGCAAATCTCGCTTACAGGCACGTAACTAAGTCGTTCCGAACGAAGGAAACTTGCGTACATAGCGATCTTAGCTCTGTGTGCCGAGAAGCGTTGTTCCTCAATTTCCTTGATGTGTTATGAAAATTTTCGGCAAATCTCGCTTACAGGCACGTAACTAAGTCGTTCCGAACGAAGGAAACTTGCGTACATAGCGATCTTAGCTCTGTGTGCCGAGAAGCGTTGTTCCTCAATTTCCTTGATGTGTTATGAAAATTTTCGGCAAATCTCGCTTACAGGCACGTAACTAAGTCGTTCCGAACGAAGGAAACTTGCGTACATAGCGATCTTAGCTCTGTGTGCCGAGAAGCGTTGTTCCTCAATTTCCTTGATGTGTTATGAAAATTTTCGGCAAATCTCGCTTACAGGCACGTAACTAAGTCGTTCCGAACGAAGGAAACTTGCGTACATAGCGATCTTAGCTCTGTGTGCCGAGAAGCGTTGTTCCTCAATTTCCTTGATGTGTTATGAAAACTTTCGGTAAATCTCACTTACAGGCACGTAACTAAGTCGTTCCGAACGAAGGAAACTTGCGTACATAGCGATCTTAGCTCTGTGTGCCGAGAAGCGTTGTTCCTCAATTTCCTTGATGTGTTATGAAAATTTTCGGCAAATCTCGCTTACAGGCACGTAACTAAGTCGTTCCGAACGAAGGAAACTTGCGTACATAGCGATCTTAGCTCTGTGTGCCGAGAAGCGTTGTTCCTCAATTTCCTTGATGTGTTATGAAAATTTTCGGCAAATCTCACTTACAGGCACGTAACTAAGTCGTTCCGAACGAAGGAAACTTGCGTACATAGCGATCTTAGCTCTGTGTGCCGAGAAGCGTTGTTCCTCAATTTCCTTGATGTGTTATGAAAATTTTCGGCAAATCTCGCTTACAGGCACGTAACTAAGTCGTTCCGAACGAAGGAAACTTGCGTACATAGCGATCTTAGCTCTGTGTGCCGAGAAGCGTTGTTCCTCAATTTCCTTGATGTGTTATGAAAACTTTCGGTATATCTCACTTACAGGTACGTAACTAAGTCGTTCCGAACGAAGGAAACTTGCGTACATAGCGATCTTAGCTCTGTGTGCCGAGAAGCGTTGTTCCTCAATTTCCTTGATGTGTTATGAAAATTTTCGGCAAATCTCGCTTACAGGCACGTAACTAAGTCGTTCCGAACGAAGGAAACTTGCGTACATAGCGATCTTAGCTCTGTGTGCCGAGAAGCGTTGTTCCTCAATTTCCTTGATGTGTTATGAAAATTTTCGGCAAATCTCGCTTACAGGCACGTAACTAAGTCGTTCCGAACGAAGGAAACTTGCGTACATAGCGATCTTAGCTCTGTGTGCCGAGAAGCGTTGTTCCTCAATTTCCTTGATGTGTTATGAAAATTTTCGGCAAATCTCGCTTACAGGCACGTAACTAAGTCGTTCCGAACGAAGGAAACTTGCGTACATAGCGATCTTAGCTCTGTGTGCCGAGAAGCGTTGTTCCTCAATTTCCTTGATGTGTTATGAAAATTTTCGGCAAATCTCACTTACAGGCACGTAACTAAGTCGTTCCGAACGAAGGAAACTTGCGTACATAGCGATCTTAGCTCTGTGTGCCGAGAAGCGTTGTTCCTCAATTTCCTTGATGTGTTATGAAAATTTTCGGCAAATCTCGCTTACAGGCACGTAACTAAGTCGTTCCGAACGAAGGAAACTTGCGTACATAGCGATCTTAGCTCTGTGTGCCGAGAAGCGTTGTTCCTCAATTTCCTTGATGTGTTATGAAAATTTTCGGCAAATCTCGCTTACAGGCACGTAACTAAGTCGTTCCGAACGAAGGAAACTTGCGTACATAGCGATCTTAGCTCTGTGTGCCGAGAAGCGTTGTTCCTCAATTTCCTTGATGTGTTATGAAAATTTTCGGCAAATCTCACTTACAGGCACGTAACTAAGTCGTTCCGAACGAAGGAAACTTGCGTACATAGCGATCTTAGCTCTGTGTGCCGAGAAGCGTTGTTCCTCAATTTCCTTGATGTGTTATGAAAATTTTCGGCAAATCTCGCTTACAGGCACGTAACTAAGTCGTTCCGAACGAAGGAAACTTGCGTACATAGCGATCTTAGCTCTGTGTGCCGAGAAGCGTTGTTCCTCAATTTCCTTGATGTGTTATGAAAACTTTCGGCAAATCTCACTTACAGGTACGTAACTAAGTCGTTCCGAACGAAGGAAACTTGCGTACATAGCGATCTTAGCTCTGTGTGCCGAGAAGCGTTGTTCCTCAATTTCCTTGATGTGTTATGAAAATTTTCGGCAAATCTCGCTTACAGGCACGTAACTAAGTCGTTCCGAACGAAGGAAACTTGCGTACATAGCGATCTTAGCTCTGTGTGCCGAGAAGCGTTGTTCCTCAATTTCCTTGATGTGTTATGAAAATTTTCGGCAAATCTCACTTACAGGCACGTAACTAAGTCGTTCCGAACGAAGGAAACTTGCGTACATAGCGATCTTAGCTCTGTGTGCCGAGAAGCGTTGTTCCTCAATTTCCTTGATGTGTTATGAAAATTTTCGGCAAATCTCACTTACAGGCACGTAACTAAGTCGTTCCGAACGAAGGAAACTTGCGTACATAGCGATCTTAGCTCTGTGTGCCGAGAAGCGTTGTTCCTCAATTTCCTTGATGTGTTATGAAAATTTTCGGCAAATCTCGCTTACAGGCACGTAACTAAGTCGTTCCGAACGAAGGAAACTTGCGTACATAGCGATCTTAGCTCTGTGTGCCGAGAAGCGTTGTTCCTCAATTTCCTTGATGTGTTATGAAAATTTTCGGCAAATCTCACTTACAGGCACGTAACTAAGTCGTTCCGAACGAAGGAAACTTGCGTACATAGCGATCTTAGCTCTGTGTGCCGAGAAGCGTTGTTCCTCAATTTCCTTGATGTGTTATGAAAATTTTCGGCAAATCTCACTTACAGGCACGTAACTAAGTCGTTCCGAACGAAGGAAACTTGCGTACATAGCGATCTTAGCTCTGTGTGCCGAGAAGCGTTGTTCCTCAATTTCCTTGATGTGTTATGAAAATTTTCGGCAAATCTCGCTTACAGGCACGTAACTAAGTCGTTCCGAACGAAGGAAACTTGCGTACATAGCGATCTTAGCTCTGTGTGCCGAGAAGCGTTGTTCCTCAATTTCCTTGATGTGTTATGAAAATTTTCGGCAAATCTCGCTTACAGGCACGTAACTAAGTCGTTCCGAACGAAGGAAACTTGCGTACATAGCGATCTTAGCTCTGTGTGCCGAGAAGCGTTGTTCCTCAATTTCCTTGATGTGTTATGAAAATTTTCGGCAAATCTCGCTTACAGGCACGTAACTAAGTCGTTCCGAACGAAGGAAACTTGCGTACATAGCGATCTTAGCTCTGTGTGCCGAGAAGCGTTGTTCCTCAATTTCCTTGATGTGTTATGAAAATTTTCGGCAAATCTCACTTACAGGCACGTAACTAAGTCGTTCCGAACGAAGGAAACTTGCGTACATAGCGATCTTAGCTCTGTGTGCCGAGAAGCGTTGTTCCTCAATTTCCTTGATGTGTTATGAAAATTTTCGGCAAATCTCGCTTACAGGCACGTAACTAAGTCGTTCCGAACGAAGGAAACTTGCGTACATAGCGATCTTAGCTCTGTGTGCCGAGAAGCGTTGTTCCTCAATTTCCTTGATGTGTTATGAAAATTTTCGGCAAATCTCGCTTACAGGCACGTAACTAAGTCGTTCCGAACGAAGGAAACTTGCGTACATAGCGATCTTAGCTCTGTGTGCCGAGAAGCGTTGTTCCTCAATTTCCTTGATGTGTTATGAAAATTTTCGGCAAATCTCGCTTACAGGCACGTAACTAAGTCGTTCCGAACGAAGGAAACTTGCGTACATAGCGATCTTAGCTCTGTGTGCCGAGAAGCGTTGTTCCTCAATTTCCTTGATGTGTTATGAAAATTTTCGGCAAATCTCACTTACAGGCACGTAACTAAGTCGTTCCGAACGAAGGAAACTTGCGTACATAGCGATCTTAGCTCTGTGTGCCGAGAAGCGTTGTTCCTCAATTTCCTTGATGTGTTATGAAAATTTTCGGCAAATCTCGCTTACAGGCACGTAACTAAGTCGTTCCGAACGAAGGAAACTTGCGTACATAGCGATCTTAGCTCTGTGTGCCGAGAAGCGTTGTTCCTCAATTTCCTTGATGTGTTATGAAAATTTTCGGCAAATCTCGCTTACAGGCACGTAACTAAGTCGTTCCGAACGAAGGAAACTTGCGTACATAGCGATCTTAGCTCTGTGTGCCGAGAAGCGTTGTTCCTCAATTTCCTTGATGTGTTATGAAAATTTTCGGCAAATCTCGCTTACAGGCACGTAACTAAGTCGTTCCGAACGAAGGAAACTTGCGTACATAGCGATCTTAGCTCTGTGTGCCGAGAAGCGTTGTTCCTCAATTTCCTTGATGTGTTATGAAAATTTTCGGCAAATCTCACTTACAGGCACGTAACTAAGTCGTTCCGAACGAAGGAAACTTGCGTACATAGCGATCTTAGCTCTGTGTGCCGAGAAGCGTTGTTCCTCAATTTCCTTGATGTGTTATGAAAATTTTCGGCAAATCTCGCTTACAGGCACGTAACTAAGTCGTTCCGAACGAAGGAAACTTGCGTACATAGCGATCTTAGCTCTGTGTGCCGAGAAGCGTTGTTCCTCAATTTCCTTGATGTGTTATGAAAATTTTCGGCAAATCTCGCTTACAGGCACGTAACTAAGTCGTTCCGAACGAAGGAAACTTGCGTACATAGCGATCTTAGCTCTGTGTGCCGAGAAGCGTTGTTCCTCAATTTCCTTGATGTGTTATGAAAATTTTCGGCATATCTCACTTACAGGCACGTAACTAAGTCGTTCCGAACGAAGGAAACTTGCGTACATAGCGATCTTAGCTCTGTGTGCCGAGAAGCGTTGTTCCTCAATTTCCTTGATGTGTTATGAAAATTTTCGGCAAATCTCGCTTACAGGCACGTAACTAAGTCGTTCCGAACGAAGGAAACTTGCGTACATAGCGATCTTAGCTCTGTGTGCCGAGAAGCGTTGTTCCTCAATTTCCTTGATGTGTTATGAAAATTTTCGGCAAATCTCGCTTACAGGCACGTAACTAAGTCGTTCCGAACGAAGGAAACTTGCGTACATAGCGATCTTAGCTCTGTGTGCCGAGAAGCGTTGTTCCTCAATTTCCTTGATGTGTTATGAAAATTTTCGGCAAATCTCGCTTACAGGCACGTAACTAAGTCGTTCCGAACGAAGGAAACTTGCGTACATAGCGATCTTAGCTCTGTGTGCCGAGAAGCGTTGTTCCTCAATTTCCTTGATGTGTTATGAAAATTTTCGGCAAATCTCGCTTACAGGCACGTAACTAAGTCGTTCCGAACGAAGGAAACTTGCGTACATAGCGATCTTAGCTCTGTGTGCCGAGAAGCGTTGTTCCTCAATTTCCTTGATGTGTTATGAAAATTTTCGGCAAATCTCACTTACAGGCACGTAACTAAGTCGTTCCGAACGAAGGAAACTTGCGTACATAGCGATCTTAGCTCTGTGTGCCGAGAAGCGTTGTTCCTCAATTTCCTTGATGTGTTATGAAAATTTTCGGCAAATCTCGCTTACAGGCACGTAACTAAGTCGTTCCGAACGAAGGAAACTTGCGTACATAGCGATCTTAGCTCTGTGTGCCGAGAAGCGTTGTTCCTCAATTTCCTTGATGTGTTATGAAAATTTTCGGCAAATCTCACTTACAGGCACGTAACTAAGTCGTTCCGAACGAAGGAAACTTGCGTACATAGCGATCTTAGCTCTGTGTGCCGAGAAGCGTTGTTCCTCAATTTCCTTGATGTGTTATGAAAATTTTCGGCAAATCTCGCTTACAGGCACGTAACTAAGTCGTTCCGAACGAAGGAAACTTGCGTACATAGCGATCTTAGCTCTGTGTGCCGAGAAGCGTTGTTCCTCAATTTCCTTGATGTGTTATGAAAATTTTCGGCAAATCTCACTTACAGGCACGTAACTAAGTCGTTCCGAACGAAGGAAACTTGCGTACATAGCGATCTTAGCTCTGTGTGCCGAGAAGCGTTGTTCCTCAATTTCCTTGATGTGTTATGAAAATTTTCGGCAAATCTCGCTTACAGGCACGTAACTAAGTCGTTCCGAACGAAGGAAACTTGCGTACATAGCGATCTTAGCTCTGTGTGCCGAGAAGCGTTGTTCCTCAATTTCCTTGATGTGTTATGAAAATTTTCGGCAAATCTCGCTTACAGGCACGTAACTAAGTCGTTCCGAACGAAGGAAACTTGCGTACATAGCGATCTTAGCTCTGTGTGCCGAGAAGCGTTGTTCCTCAATTTCCTTGATGTGTTATGAAAATTTTCGGCAAATCTCGCTTACAGGCACGTAACTAAGTCGTTCCGAACGAAGGAAACTTGCGTACATAGCGATCTTAGCTCTGTGTGCCGAGAAGCGTTGTTCCTCAATTTCCTTGATGTGTTATGAAAATTTTCGGCAAATCTCACTTACAGGCACGTAACTAAGTCGTTCCGAACGAAGGAAACTTGCGTACATAGCGATCTTAGCTCTGTGTGCCGAGAAGCGTTGTTCCTCAATTTCCTTGATGTGTTATGAAAATTTTCGGCAAATCTCGCTTACAGGCACGTAACTAAGTCGTTCCGAACGAAGGAAACTTGCGTACATAGCGATCTTAGCTCTGTGTGCCGAGAAGCGTTGTTCCTCAATTTCCTTGATGTGTTATGAAAATTTTCGGCAAATCTCGCTTACAGGCACGTAACTAAGTCGTTCCGAACGAAGGAAACTTGCGTACATAGCGATCTTAGCTCTGTGTGCCGAGAAGCGTTGTTCCTCAATTTCCTTGATGTGTTATGAAAATTTTCGGCAAATCTCACTTACAGGCACGTAACTAAGTCGTTCCGAACGAAGGAAACTTGCGTACATAGCGATCTTAGCTCTGTGTGCCGAGAAGCGTTGTTCCTCAATTTCCTTGATGTGTTATGAAAACTTTCGGCATATCTCACTTACAGGCACGTAACTAAGTCGTTCCGAACGAAGGAAACTTGCGTACATAGCGATCTTAGCTCTGTGTGCCGAGAAGCGTTGTTCCTCAATTTCCTTGATGTGTTATGAAAATTTTCGGCAAATCTCGCTTACAGGCACGTAACTAAGTCGTTCCGAACGAAGGAAACTTGCGTACATAGCGATCTTAGCTCTGTGTGCCGAGAAGCGTTGTTCCTCAATTTCCTTGATGTGTTATGAAAATTTTCGGCAAATCTCGCTTACAGGCACGTAACTAAGTCGTTCCGAACGAAGGAAACTTGCGTACATAGCGATCTTAGCTCTGTGTGCCGAGAAGCGTTGTTCCTCAATTTCCTTGATGTGTTATGAAAATTTTCGGCAAATCTCGCTTACAGGCACGTAACTAAGTCGTTCCGAACGAAGGAAACTTGCGTACATAGCGATCTTAGCTCTGTGTGCCGAGAAGCGTTGTTCCTCAATTTCCTTGATGTGTTATGAAAATTTTCGGCAAATCTCACTTACAGGCACGTAACTAAGTCGTTCCGAACGAAGGAAACTTGCGTACATAGCGATCTTAGCTCTGTGTGCCGAGAAGCGTTGTTCCTCAATTTCCTTGATGTGTTATGAAAATTTTCGGCAAATCTCACTTACAGGCACGTAACTAAGTCGTTCCGAACGAAGGAAACTTGCGTACATAGCGATCTTAGCTCTGTGTGCCGAGAAGCGTTGTTCCTCAATTTCCTTGATGTGTTATGAAAATTTTCGGCAAATCTCGCTTACAGGCACGTAACTAAGTCGTTCCGAACGAAGGAAACTTGCGTACATAGCGATCTTAGCTCTGTGTGCCGAGAAGCGTTGTTCCTCAATTTCCTTGATGTGTTATGAAAATTTTCGGCAAATCTCACTTACAGGCACGTAACTAAGTCGTTCCGAACGAAGGAAACTTGCGTACATAGCGATCTTAGCTCTGTGTGCCGAGAAGCGTTGTTCCTCAATTTCCTTGATGTGTTATGAAAATTTTCGGCAAATCTCGCTTACAGGCACGTAACTAAGTCGTTCCGAACGAAGGAAACTTGCGTACATAGCGATCTTAGCTCTGTGTGCCGAGAAGCGTTGTTCCTCAATTTCCTTGATGTGTTATGAAAATTTTCGGCAAATCTCACTTACAGGCACGTAACTAAGTCGTTCCGAACGAAGGAAACTTGCGTACATAGCGATCTTAGCTCTGTGTGCCGAGAAGCGTTGTTCCTCAATTTCCTTGATGTGTTATGAAAATTTTCGGCAAATCTCACTTACAGGCACGTAACTAAGTCGTTCCGAACGAAGGAAACTTGCGTACATAGCGATCTTAGCTCTGTGTGCCGAGAAGCGTTGTTCCTCAATTTCCTTGATGTGTTATGAAAATTTTCGGCAAATCTCGCTTACAGGCACGTAACTAAGTCGTTCCGAACGAAGGAAACTTGCGTACATAGCGATCTTAGCTCTGTGTGCCGAGAAGCGTTGTTCCTCAATTTCCTTGATGTGTTATGAAAATTTTCGGCAAATCTCGCTTACAGGCACGTAACTAAGTCGTTCCGAACGAAGGAAACTTGCGTACATAGCGATCTTAGCTCTGTGTGCCGAGAAGCGTTGTTCCTCAATTTCCTTGATGTGTTATGAAAATTTTCGGCAAATCTCACTTACAGGCACGTAACTAAGTCGTTCCGAACGAAGGAAACTTGCGTACATAGCGATCTTAGCTCTGTGTGCCGAGAAGCGTTGTTCCTCAATTTCCTTGATGTGTTATGAAAATTTTCGGCAAATCTCACTTACAGGCACGTAACTAAGTCGTTCCGAACGAAGGAAACTTGCGTACATAGCGATCTTAGCTCTGTGTGCCGAGAAGCGTTGTTCCTCAATTTCCTTGATGTGTTATGAAAATTTTCGGCAAATCTCGCTTACAGGCACGTAACTAAGTCGTTCCGAACGAAGGAAACTTGCGTACATAGCGATCTTAGCTCTGTGTGCCGAGAAGCGTTGTTCCTCAATTTCCTTGATGTGTTATGAAAATTTTCGGCAAATCTCACTTACAGGCACGTAACTAAGTCGTTCCGAACGAAGGAAACTTGCGTACATAGCGATCTTAGCTCTGTGTGCCGAGAAGCGTTGTTCCTCAATTTCCTTGATGTGTTATGAAAATTTTCGGCAAATCTCGCTTACAGGCACGTAACTAAGTCGTTCCGAACGAAGGAAACTTGCGTACATAGCGATCTTAGCTCTGTGTGCCGAGAAGCGTTGTTCCTCAATTTCCTTGATGTGTTATGAAAATTTTCGGCAAATCTCACTTACAGGCACGTAACTAAGTCGTTCCGAACGAAGGAAACTTGCGTACATAGCGATCTTAGCTCTGTGTGCCGAGAAGCGTTGTTCCTCAATTTCCTTGATGTGTTATGAAAATTTTCGGCAAATCTCGCTTACAGGCACGTAACTAAGTCGTTCCGAACGAAGGAAACTTGCGTACATAGCGATCTTAGCTCTGTGTGCCGAGAAGCGTTGTTCCTCAATTTCCTTGATGTGTTATGAAAATTTTCGGCAAATCTCGCTTACAGGCACGTAACTAAGTCGTTCCGAACGAAGGAAACTTGCGTACATAGCGATCTTAGCTCTGTGTGCCGAGAAGCGTTGTTCCTCAATTTCCTTGATGTGTTATGAAAATTTTCGGCAAATCTCACTTACAGGCACGTAACTAAGTCGTTCCGAACGAAGGAAACTTGCGTACATAGCGATCTTAGCTCTGTGTGCCGAGAAGCGTTGTTCCTCAATTTCCTTGATGTGTTATGAAAATTTTCGGCAAATCTCACTTACAGGCACGTAACTAAGTCGTTCCGAACGAAGGAAACTTGCGTACATAGCGATCTTAGCTCTGTGTGCCGAGAAGCGTTGTTCCTCAATTTCCTTGATGTGTTATGAAAATTTTCGGCAAATCTCGCTTACAGGCACGTAACTAAGTCGTTCCGAACGAAGGAAACTTGCGTACATAGCGATCTTAGCTCTGTGTGCCGAGAAGCGTTGTTCCTCAATTTCCTTGATGTGTTATGAAAATTTTCGGCAAATCTCACTTACAGGCACGTAACTAAGTCGTTCCGAACGAAGGAAACTTGCGTACATAGCGATCTTAGCTCTGTGTGCCGAGAAGCGTTGTTCCTCAATTTCCTTGATGTGTTATGAAAATTTTCGGCAAATCTCGCTTACAGGCACGTAACTAAGTCGTTCCGAACGAAGGAAACTTGCGTACATAGCGATCTTAGCTCTGTGTGCCGAGAAGCGTTGTTCCTCAATTTCCTTGATGTGTTATGAAAATTTTCGGCAAATCTCACTTACAGGCACGTAACTAAGTCGTTCCGAACGAAGGAAACTTGCGTACATAGCGATCTTAGCTCTGTGTGCCGAGAAGCGTTGTTCCTCAATTTCCTTGATGTGTTATGAAAATTTTCGGCAAATCTCGCTTACAGGCACGTAACTAAGTCGTTCCGAACGAAGGAAACTTGCGTACATAGCGATCTTAGCTCTGTGTGCCGAGAAGCGTTGTTCCTCAATTTCCTTGATGTGTTATGAAAATTTTCGGCAAATCTCACTTACAGGCACGTAACTAAGTCGTTCCGAACGAAGGAAACTTGCGTACATAGCGATCTTAGCTCTGTGTGCCGAGAAGCGTTGTTCCTCAATTTCCTTGATGTGTTATGAAAATTTTCGGCAAATCTCGCTTACAGGCACGTAACTAAGTCGTTCCGAACGAAGGAAACTTGCGTACATAGCGATCTTAGCTCTGTGTGCCGAGAAGCGTTGTTCCTCAATTTCCTTGATGTGTTATGAAAATTTTCGGCAAATCTCGCTTACAGGCACGTAACTAAGTCGTTCCGAACGAAGGAAACTTGCGTACATAGCGATCTTAGCTCTGTGTGCCGAGAAGCGTTGTTCCTCAATTTCCTTGATGTGTTATGAAAATTTTCGGCAAATCTCACTTACAGGCACGTAACTAAGTCGTTCCGAACGAAGGAAACTTGCGTACATAGCGATCTTAGCTCTGTGTGCCGAGAAGCGTTGTTCCTCAATTTCCTTGATGTGTTATGAAAATTTTCGGCAAATCTCGCTTACAGGCACGTAACTAAGTCGTTCCGAACGAAGGAAACTTGCGTACATAGCGATCTTAGCTCTGTGTGCCGAGAAGCGTTGTTCCTCAATTTCCTTGATGTGTTATGAAAATTTTCGGCAAATCTCACTTACAGGCACGTAACTAAGTCGTTCCGAACGAAGGAAACTTGCGTACATAGCGATCTTAGCTCTGTGTGCCGAGAAGCGTTGTTCCTCAATTTCCTTGATGTGTTATGAAAATTTTCGGCAAATCTCACTTACAGGCACGTAACTAAGTCGTTCCGAACGAAGGAAACTTGCGTACATAGCGATCTTAGCTCTGTGTGCCGAGAAGCGTTGTTCCTCAATTTCCTTGATGTGTTATGAAAATTTTCGGCAAATCTCACTTACAGGCACGTAACTAAGTCGTTCCGAACGAAGGAAACTTGCGTACATAGCGATCTTAGCTCTGTGTGCCGAGAAGCGTTGTTCCTCAATTTCCTTGATGTGTTATGAAAATTTTCGGCAAATCTCACTTACAGGCACGTAACTAAGTCGTTCCGAACGAAGGAAACTTGCGTACATAGCGATCTTAGCTCTGTGTGCCGAGAAGCGTTGTTCCTCAATTTCCTTGATGTGTTATGAAAATTTTCGGCAAATCTCGCTTACAGGCACGTAACTAAGTCGTTCCGAACGAAGGAAACTTGCGTACATAGCGATCTTAGCTCTGTGTGCCGAGAAGCGTTGTTCCTCAATTTCCTTGATGTGTTATGAAAATTTTCGGCAAATCTCACTTACAGGCACGTAACTAAGTCGTTCCGAACGAAGGAAACTTGCGTACATAGCGATCTTAGCTCTGTGTGCCGAGAAGCGTTGTTCCTCAATTTCCTTGATGTGTTATGAAAATTTTCGGCAAATCTCACTTACAGGCACGTAACTAAGTCGTTCCGAACGAAGGAAACTTGCGTACATAGCGATCTTAGCTCTGTGTGCCGAGAAGCGTTGTTCCTCAATTTCCTTGATGTGTTATGAAAATTTTCGGCAAATCTCGCTTACAGGCACGTAACTAAGTCGTTCCGAACGAAGGAAACTTGCGTACATAGCGATCTTAGCTCTGTGTGCCGAGAAGCGTTGTTCCTCAATTTCCTTGATGTGTTATGAAAATTTTCGGCAAATCTCGCTTACAGGCACGTAACTAAGTCGTTCCGAACGAAGGAAACTTGCGTACATAGCGATCTTAGCTCTGTGTGCCGAGAAGCGTTGTTCCTCAATTTCCTTGATGTGTTATGAAAATTTTCGGCAAATCTCACTTACAGGCACGTAACTAAGTCGTTCCGAACGAAGGAAACTTGCGTACATAGCGATCTTAGCTCTGTGTGCCGAGAAGCGTTGTTCCTCAATTTCCTTGATGTGTTATGAAAATTTTCGGCAAATCTCGCTTACAGGCACGTAACTAAGTCGTTCCGAACGAAGGAAACTTGCGTACATAGCGATCTTAGCTCTGTGTGCCGAGAAGCGTTGTTCCTCAATTTCCTTGATGTGTTATGAAAATTTTCGGCAAATCTCACTTACAGGCACGTAACTAAGTCGTTCCGAACGAAGGAAACTTGCGTACATAGCGATCTTAGCTCTGTGTGCCGAGAAGCGTTGTTCCTCAATTTCCTTGATGTGTTATGAAAATTTTCGGCAAATCTCACTTACAGGCACGTAACTAAGTCGTTCCGAACGAAGGAAACTTGCGTACATAGCGATCTTAGCTCTGTGTGCCGAGAAGCGTTGTTCCTCAATTTCCTTGATGTGTTATGAAAATTTTCGGCAAATCTCACTTACAGGCACGTAACTAAGTCGTTCCGAACGAAGGAAACTTGCGTACATAGCGATCTTAGCTCTGTGTGCCGAGAAGCGTTGTTCCTCAATTTCCTTGATGTGTTATGAAAATTTTCGGCAAATCTCACTTACAGGCACGTAACTAAGTCGTTCCGAACGAAGGAAACTTGCGTACATAGCGATCTTAGCTCTGTGTGCCGAGAAGCGTTGTTCCTCAATTTCCTTGATGTGTTATGAAAATTTTCGGCAAATCTCGCTTACAGGCACGTAACTAAGTCGTTCCGAACGAAGGAAACTTGCGTACATAGCGATCTTAGCTCTGTGTGCCGAGAAGCGTTGTTCCTCAATTTCCTTGATGTGTTATGAAAATTTTCGGCAAATCTCACTTACAGGCACGTAACTAAGTCGTTCCGAACGAAGGAAACTTGCGTACATAGCGATCTTAGCTCTGTGTGCCGAGAAGCGTTGTTCCTCAATTTCCTTGATGTGTTATGAAAATTTTCGGCAAATCTCGCTTACAGGCACGTAACTAAGTCGTTCCGAACGAAGGAAACTTGCGTACATAGCGATCTTAGCTCTGTGTGCCGAGAAGCGTTGTTCCTCAATTTCCTTGATGTGTTATGAAAATTTTCGGCAAATCTCACTTACAGGCACGTAACTAAGTCGTTCCGAACGAAGGAAACTTGCGTACATAGCGATCTTAGCTCTGTGTGCCGAGAAGCGTTGTTCCTCAATTTCCTTGATGTGTTATGAAAATTTTCGGCAAATCTCGCTTACAGGCACGTAACTAAGTCGTTCCGAACGAAGGAAACTTGCGTACATAGCGATCTTAGCTCTGTGTGCCGAGAAGCGTTGTTCCTCAATTTCCTTGATGTGTTATGAAAATTTTCGGCAAATCTCACTTACAGGCACGTAACTAAGTCGTTCCGAACGAAGGAAACTTGCGTACATAGCGATCTTAGCTCTGTGTGCCGAGAAGCGTTGTTCCTCAATTTCCTTGATGTGTTATGAAAATTTTCGGCAAATCTCACTTACAGGCACGTAACTAAGTCGTTCCGAACGAAGGAAACTTGCGTACATAGCGATCTTAGCTCTGTGTGCCGAGAAGCGTTGTTCCTCAATTTCCTTGATGTGTTATGAAAATTTTCGGCAAATCTCACTTACAGGCACGTAACTAAGTCGTTCCGAACGAAGGAAACTTGCGTACATAGCGATCTTAGCTCTGTGTGCCGAGAAGCGTTGTTCCTCAATTTCCTTGATGTGTTATGAAAATTTTCGGCAAATCTCACTTACAGGCACGTAACTAAGTCGTTCCGAACGAAGGAAACTTGCGTACATAGCGATCTTAGCTCTGTGTGCCGAGAAGCGTTGTTCCTCAATTTCCTTGATGTGTTATGAAAATTTTCGGCAAATCTCGCTTACAGGCACGTAACTAAGTCGTTCCGAACGAAGGAAACTTGCGTACATAGCGATCTTAGCTCTGTGTGCCGAGAAGCGTTGTTCCTCAATTTCCTTGATGTGTTATGAAAATTTTCGGCAAATCTCACTTACAGGCACGTAACTAAGTCGTTCCGAACGAAGGAAACTTGCGTACATAGCGATCTTAGCTCTGTGTGCCGAGAAGCGTTGTTCCTCAATTTCCTTGATGTGTTATGAAAATTTTCGGCAAATCTCGCTTACAGGCACGTAACTAAGTCGTTCCGAACGAAGGAAACTTGCGTACATAGCGATCTTAGCTCTGTGTGCCGAGAAGCGTTGTTCCTCAATTTCCTTGATGTGTTATGAAAATTTTCGGCAAATCTCACTTACAGGCACGTAACTAAGTCGTTCCGAACGAAGGAAACTTGCGTACATAGCGATCTTAGCTCTGTGTGCCGAGAAGCGTTGTTCCTCAATTTCCTTGATGTGTTATGAAAATTTTCGGCAAATCTCGCTTACAGGCACGTAACTAAGTCGTTCCGAACGAAGGAAACTTGCGTACATAGCGATCTTAGCTCTGTGTGCCGAGAAGCGTTGTTCCTCAATTTCCTTGATGTGTTATGAAAATTTTCGGCAAATCTCACTTACAGGCACGTAACTAAGTCGTTCCGAACGAAGGAAACTTGCGTACATAGCGATCTTAGCTCTGTGTGCCGAGAAGCGTTGTTCCTCAATTTCCTTGATGTGTTATGAAAATTTTCGGCAAATCTCACTTACAGGCACGTAACTAAGTCGTTCCGAACGAAGGAAACTTGCGTACATAGCGATCTTAGCTCTGTGTGCCGAGAAGCGTTGTTCCTCAATTTCCTTGATGTGTTATGAAAATTTTCGGCAAATCTCGCTTACAGGCACGTAACTAAGTCGTTCCGAACGAAGGAAACTTGCGTACATAGCGATCTTAGCTCTGTGTGCCGAGAAGCGTTGTTCCTCAATTTCCTTGATGTGTTATGAAAATTTTCGGCAAATCTCACTTACAGGCACGTAACTAAGTCGTTCCGAACGAAGGAAACTTGCGTACATAGCGATCTTAGCTCTGTGTGCCGAGAAGCGTTGTTCCTCAATTTCCTTGATGTGTTATGAAAATTTTCGGCAAATCTCACTTACAGGCACGTAACTAAGTCGTTCCGAACGAAGGAAACTTGCGTACATAGCGATCTTAGCTCTGTGTGCCGAGAAGCGTTGTTCCTCAATTTCCTTGATGTGTTATGAAAATTTTCGGCAAATCTCACTTACAGGCACGTAACTAAGTCGTTCCGAACGAAGGAAACTTGCGTACATAGCGATCTTAGCTCTGTGTGCCGAGAAGCGTTGTTCCTCAATTTCCTTGATGTGTTATGAAAATTTTCGGCAAATCTCACTTACAGGCACGTAACTAAGTCGTTCCGAACGAAGGAAACTTGCGTACATAGCGATCTTAGCTCTGTGTGCCGAGAAGCGTTGTTCCTCAATTTCCTTGATGTGTTATGAAAATTTTCGGCAAATCTCACTTACAGGCACGTAACTAAGTCGTTCCGAACGAAGGAAACTTGCGTACATAGCGATCTTAGCTCTGTGTGCCGAGAAGCGTTGTTCCTCAATTTCCTTGATGTGTTATGAAAATTTTCGGCAAATCTCGCTTACAGGCACGTAACTAAGTCGTTCCGAACGAAGGAAACTTGCGTACATAGCGATCTTAGCTCTGTGTGCCGAGAAGCGTTGTTCCTCAATTTCCTTGATGTGTTATGAAAATTTTCGGCAAATCTCACTTACAGGCACGTAACTAAGTCGTTCCGAACGAAGGAAACTTGCGTACATAGCGATCTTAGCTCTGTGTGCCGAGAAGCGTTGTTCCTCAATTTCCTTGATGTGTTATGAAAATTTTCGGCAAATCTCACTTACAGGCACGTAACTAAGTCGTTCCGAACGAAGGAAACTTGCGTACATAGCGATCTTAGCTCTGTGTGCCGAGAAGCGTTGTTCCTCAATTTCCTTGATGTGTTATGAAAATTTTCGGCAAATCTCACTTACAGGCACGTAACTAAGTCGTTCCGAACGAAGGAAACTTGCGTACATAGCGATCTTAGCTCTGTGTGCCGAGAAGCGTTGTTCCTCAATTTCCTTGATGTGTTATGAAAATTTTCGGCAAATCTCACTTACAGGCACGTAACTAAGTCGTTCCGAACGAAGGAAACTTGCGTACATAGCGATCTTAGCTCTGTGTGCCGAGAAGCGTTGTTCCTCAATTTCCTTGATGTGTTATGAAAATTTTCGGCAAATCTCACTTACAGGCACGTAACTAAGTCGTTCCGAACGAAGGAAACTTGCGTACATAGCGATCTTAGCTCTGTGTGCCGAGAAGCGTTGTTCCTCAATTTCCTTGATGTGTTATGAAAATTTTCGGCAAATCTCACTTACAGGCACGTAACTAAGTCGTTCCGAACGAAGGAAACTTGCGTACATAGCGATCTTAGCTCTGTGTGCCGAGAAGCGTTGTTCCTCAATTTCCTTGATGTGTTATGAAAATTTTCGGCAAATCTCACTTACAGGCACGTAACTAAGTCGTTCCGAACGAAGGAAACTTGCGTACATAGCGATCTTAGCTCTGTGTGCCGAGAAGCGTTGTTCCTCAATTTCCTTGATGTGTTATGAAAATTTTCGGCAAATCTCACTTACAGGCACGTAACTAAGTCGTTCCGAACGAAGGAAACTTGCGTACATAGCGATCTTAGCTCTGTGTGCCGAGAAGCGTTGTTCCTCAATTTCCTTGATGTGTTATGAAAATTTTCGGCAAATCTCGCTTACAGGCACGTAACTAAGTCGTTCCGAACGAAGGAAACTTGCGTACATAGCGATCTTAGCTCTGTGTGCCGAGAAGCGTTGTTCCTCAATTTCCTTGATGTGTTATGAAAATTTTCGGCAAATCTCACTTACAGGCACGTAACTAAGTCGTTCCGAACGAAGGAAACTTGCGTACATAGCGATCTTAGCTCTGTGTGCCGAGAAGCGTTGTTCCTCAATTTCCTTGATGTGTTATGAAAATTTTCGGCAAATCTCACTTACAGGCACGTAACTAAGTCGTTCCGAACGAAGGAAACTTGCGTACATAGCGATCTTAGCTCTGTGTGCCGAGAAGCGTTGTTCCTCAATTTCCTTGATGTGTTATGAAAATTTTCGGCAAATCTCACTTACAGGCACGTAACTAAGTCGTTCCGAACGAAGGAAACTTGCGTACATAGCGATCTTAGCTCTGTGTGCCGAGAAGCGTTGTTCCTCAATTTCCTTGATGTGTTATGAAAATTTTCGGCAAATCTCGCTTACAGGCACGTAACTAAGTCGTTCCGAACGAAGGAAACTTGCGTACATAGCGATCTTAGCTCTGTGTGCCGAGAAGCGTTGTTCCTCAATTTCCTTGATGTGTTATGAAAATTTTCGGCAAATCTCACTTACAGGCACGTAACTAAGTCGTTCCGAACGAAGGAAACTTGCGTACATAGCGATCTTAGCTCTGTGTGCCGAGAAGCGTTGTTCCTCAATTTCCTTGATGTGTTATGAAAATTTTCGGCAAATCTCACTTACAGGCACGTAACTAAGTCGTTCCGAACGAAGGAAACTTGCGTACATAGCGATCTTAGCTCTGTGTGCCGAGAAGCGTTGTTCCTCAATTTCCTTGATGTGTTATGAAAATTTTCGGCAAATCTCACTTACAGGCACGTAACTAAGTCGTTCCGAACGAAGGAAACTTGCGTACATAGCGATCTTAGCTCTGTGTGCCGAGAAGCGTTGTTCCTCAATTTCCTTGATGTGTTATGAAAATTTTCGGCAAATCTCACTTACAGGCACGTAACTAAGTCGTTCCGAACGAAGGAAACTTGCGTACATAGCGATCTTAGCTCTGTGTGCCGAGAAGCGTTGTTCCTCAATTTCCTTGATGTGTTATGAAAATTTTCGGCAAATCTCACTTACAGGCACGTAACTAAGTCGTTCCGAACGAAGGAAACTTGCGTACATAGCGATCTTAGCTCTGTGTGCCGAGAAGCGTTGTTCCTCAATTTCCTTGATGTGTTATGAAAATTTTCGGCAAATCTCACTTACAGGCACGTAACTAAGTCGTTCCGAACGAAGGAAACTTGCGTACATAGCGATCTTAGCTCTGTGTGCCGAGAAGCGTTGTTCCTCAATTTCCTTGATGTGTTATGAAAATTTTCGGCAAATCTCACTTACAGGCACGTAACTAAGTCGTTCCGAACGAAGGAAACTTGCGTACATAGCGATCTTAGCTCTGTGTGCCGAGAAGCGTTGTTCCTCAATTTCCTTGATGTGTTATGAAAATTTTCGGCAAATCTCACTTACAGGCACGTAACTAAGTCGTTCCGAACGAAGGAAACTTGCGTACATAGCGATCTTAGCTCTGTGTGCCGAGAAGCGTTGTTCCTCAATTTCCTTGATGTGTTATGAAAATTTTCGGCAAATCTCACTTACAGGCACGTAACTAAGTCGTTCCGAACGAAGGAAACTTGCGTACATAGCGATCTTAGCTCTGTGTGCCGAGAAGCGTTGTTCCTCAATTTCCTTGATGTGTTATGAAAATTTTCGGCAAATCTCGCTTACAGGCACGTAACTAAGTCGTTCCGAACGAAGGAAACTTGCGTACATAGCGATCTTAGCTCTGTGTGCCGAGAAGCGTTGTTCCTCAATTTCCTTGATGTGTTATGAAAATTTTCGGCAAATCTCACTTACAGGCACGTAACTAAGTCGTTCCGAACGAAGGAAACTTGCGTACATAGCGATCTTAGCTCTGTGTGCCGAGAAGCGTTGTTCCTCAATTTCCTTGATGTGTTATGAAAATTTTCGGCAAATCTCACTTACAGGCACGTAACTAAGTCGTTCCGAACGAAGGAAACTTGCGTACATAGCGATCTTAGCTCTGTGTGCCGAGAAGCGTTGTTCCTCAATTTCCTTGATGTGTTATGAAAATTTTCGGCAAATCTCACTTACAGGCACGTAACTAAGTCGTTCCGAACGAAGGAAACTTGCGTACATAGCGATCTTAGCTCTGTGTGCCGAGAAGCGTTGTTCCTCAATTTCCTTGATGTGTTATGAAAATTTTCGGCAAATCTCACTTACAGGCACGTAACTAAGTCGTTCCGAACGAAGGAAACTTGCGTACATAGCGATCTTAGCTCTGTGTGCCGAGAAGCGTTGTTCCTCAATTTCCTTGATGTGTTATGAAAATTTTCGGCAAATCTCACTTACAGGCACGTAACTAAGTCGTTCCGAACGAAGGAAACTTGCGTACATAGCGATCTTAGCTCTGTGTGCCGAGAAGCGTTGTTCCTCAATTTCCTTGATGTGTTATGAAAATTTTCGGCAAATCTCACTTACAGGCACGTAACTAAGTCGTTCCGAACGAAGGAAACTTGCGTACATAGCGATCTTAGCTCTGTGTGCCGAGAAGCGTTGTTCCTCAATTTCCTTGATGTGTTATGAAAATTTTCGGCAAATCTCACTTACAGGCACGTAACTAAGTCGTTCCGAACGAAGGAAACTTGCGTACATAGCGATCTTAGCTCTGTGTGCCGAGAAGCGTTGTTCCTCAATTTCCTTGATGTGTTATGAAAATTTTCGGCAAATCTCGCTTACAGGCACGTAACTAAGTCGTTCCGAACGAAGGAAACTTGCGTACATAGCGATCTTAGCTCTGTGTGCCGAGAAGCGTTGTTCCTCAATTTCCTTGATGTGTTATGAAAATTTTCGGCAAATCTCACTTACAGGCACGTAACTAAGTCGTTCCGAACGAAGGAAACTTGCGTACATAGCGATCTTAGCTCTGTGTGCCGAGAAGCGTTGTTCCTCAATTTCCTTGATGTGTTATGAAAATTTTCGGCAAATCTCACTTACAGGCACGTAACTAAGTCGTTCCGAACGAAGGAAACTTGCGTACATAGCGATCTTAGCTCTGTGTGCCGAGAAGCGTTGTTCCTCAATTTCCTTGATGTGTTATGAAAATTTTCGGCAAATCTCACTTACAGGCACGTAACTAAGTCGTTCCGAACGAAGGAAACTTGCGTACATAGCGATCTTAGCTCTGTGTGCCGAGAAGCGTTGTTCCTCAATTTCCTTGATGTGTTATGAAAATTTTCGGCAAATCTCGCTTACAGGCACGTAACTAAGTCGTTCCGAACGAAGGAAACTTGCGTACATAGCGATCTTAGCTCTGTGTGCCGAGAAGCGTTGTTCCTCAATTTCCTTGATGTGTTATGAAAATTTTCGGCAAATCTCACTTACAGGCACGTAACTAAGTCGTTCCGAACGAAGGAAACTTGCGTACATAGCGATCTTAGCTCTGTGTGCCGAGAAGCGTTGTTCCTCAATTTCCTTGATGTGTTATGAAAATTTTCGGCAAATCTCACTTACAGGCACGTAACTAAGTCGTTCCGAACGAAGGAAACTTGCGTACATAGCGATCTTAGCTCTGTGTGCCGAGAAGCGTTGTTCCTCAATTTCCTTGATGTGTTATGAAAATTTTCGGCAAATCTCACTTACAGGCACGTAACTAAGTCGTTCCGAACGAAGGAAACTTGCGTACATAGCGATCTTAGCTCTGTGTGCCGAGAAGCGTTGTTCCTCAATTTCCTTGATGTGTTATGAAAATTTTCGGCAAATCTCACTTACAGGCACGTAACTAAGTCGTTCCGAACGAAGGAAACTTGCGTACATAGCGATCTTAGCTCTGTGTGCCGAGAAGCGTTGTTCCTCAATTTCCTTGATGTGTTATGAAAATTTTCGGCAAATCTCACTTACAGGCACGTAACTAAGTCGTTCCGAACGAAGGAAACTTGCGTACATAGCGATCTTAGCTCTGTGTGCCGAGAAGCGTTGTTCCTCAATTTCCTTGATGTGTTATGAAAATTTTCGGCAAATCTCGCTTACAGGCACGTAACTAAGTCGTTCCGAACGAAGGAAACTTGCGTACATAGCGATCTTAGCTCTGTGTGCCGAGAAGCGTTGTTCCTCAATTTCCTTGATGTGTTATGAAAATTTTCGGCAAATCTCACTTACAGGCACGTAACTAAGTCGTTCCGAACGAAGGAAACTTGCGTACATAGCGATCTTAGCTCTGTGTGCCGAGAAGCGTTGTTCCTCAATTTCCTTGATGTGTTATGAAAATTTTCGGCAAATCTCACTTACAGGCACGTAACTAAGTCGTTCCGAACGAAGGAAACTTGCGTACATAGCGATCTTAGCTCTGTGTGCCGAGAAGCGTTGTTCCTCAATTTCCTTGATGTGTTATGAAAATTTTCGGCAAATCTCACTTACAGGCACGTAACTAAGTCGTTCCGAACGAAGGAAACTTGCGTACATAGCGATCTTAGCTCTGTGTGCCGAGAAGCGTTGTTCCTCAATTTCCTTGATGTGTTATGAAAATTTTCGGCAAATCTCACTTACAGGCACGTAACTAAGTCGTTCCGAACGAAGGAAACTTGCGTACATAGCGATCTTAGCTCTGTGTGCCGAGAAGCGTTGTTCCTCAATTTCCTTGATGTGTTATGAAAATTTTCGGCAAATCTCACTTACAGGCACGTAACTAAGTCGTTCCGAACGAAGGAAACTTGCGTACATAGCGATCTTAGCTCTGTGTGCCGAGAAGCGTTGTTCCTCAATTTCCTTGATGTGTTATGAAAATTTTCGGCAAATCTCACTTACAGGCACGTAACTAAGTCGTTCCGAACGAAGGAAACTTGCGTACATAGCGATCTTAGCTCTGTGTGCCGAGAAGCGTTGTTCCTCAATTTCCTTGATGTGTTATGAAAATTTTCGGCAAATCTCACTTACAGGCACGTAACTAAGTCGTTCCGAACGAAGGAAACTTGCGTACATAGCGATCTTAGCTCTGTGTGCCGAGAAGCGTTGTTCCTCAATTTCCTTGATGTGTTATGAAAATTTTCGGCAAATCTCACTTACAGGCACGTAACTAAGTCGTTCCGAACGAAGGAAACTTGCGTACATAGCGATCTTAGCTCTGTGTGCCGAGAAGCGTTGTTCCTCAATTTCCTTGATGTGTTATGAAAATTTTCGGCAAATCTCACTTACAGGCACGTAACTAAGTCGTTCCGAACGAAGGAAACTTGCGTACATAGCGATCTTAGCTCTGTGTGCCGAGAAGCGTTGTTCCTCAATTTCCTTGATGTGTTATGAAAATTTTCGGCAAATCTCACTTACAGGCACGTAACTAAGTCGTTCCGAACGAAGGAAACTTGCGTACATAGCGATCTTAGCTCTGTGTGCCGAGAAGCGTTGTTCCTCAATTTCCTTGATGTGTTATGAAAATTTTCGGCAAATCTCACTTACAGGCACGTAACTAAGTCGTTCCGAACGAAGGAAACTTGCGTACATAGCGATCTTAGCTCTGTGTGCCGAGAAGCGTTGTTCCTCAATTTCCTTGATGTGTTATGAAAATTTTCGGCAAATCTCACTTACAGGCACGTAACTAAGTCGTTCCGAACGAAGGAAACTTGCGTACATAGCGATCTTAGCTCTGTGTGCCGAGAAGCGTTGTTCCTCAATTTCCTTGATGTGTTATGAAAATTTTCGGCAAATCTCACTTACAGGCACGTAACTAAGTCGTTCCGAACGAAGGAAACTTGCGTACATAGCGATCTTAGCTCTGTGTGCCGAGAAGCGTTGTTCCTCAATTTCCTTGATGTGTTATGAAAATTTTCGGCAAATCTCGCTTACAGGCACGTAACTAAGTCGTTCCGAACGAAGGAAACTTGCGTACATAGCGATCTTAGCTCTGTGTGCCGAGAAGCGTTGTTCCTCAATTTCCTTGATGTGTTATGAAAATTTTCGGCAAATCTCACTTACAGGCACGTAACTAAGTCGTTCCGAACGAAGGAAACTTGCGTACATAGCGATCTTAGCTCTGTGTGCCGAGAAGCGTTGTTCCTCAATTTCCTTGATGTGTTATGAAAATTTTCGGCAAATCTCACTTACAGGCACGTAACTAAGTCGTTCCGAACGAAGGAAACTTGCGTACATAGCGATCTTAGCTCTGTGTGCCGAGAAGCGTTGTTCCTCAATTTCCTTGATGTGTTATGAAAATTTTCGGCAAATCTCACTTACAGGCACGTAACTAAGTCGTTCCGAACGAAGGAAACTTGCGTACATAGCGATCTTAGCTCTGTGTGCCGAGAAGCGTTGTTCCTCAATTTCCTTGATGTGTTATGAAAATTTTCGGCAAATCTCGCTTACAGGCACGTAACTAAGTCGTTCCGAACGAAGGAAACTTGCGTACATAGCGATCTTAGCTCTGTGTGCCGAGAAGCGTTGTTCCTCAATTTCCTTGATGTGTTATGAAAATTTTCGGCAAATCTCACTTACAGGCACGTAACTAAGTCGTTCCGAACGAAGGAAACTTGCGTACATAGCGATCTTAGCTCTGTGTGCCGAGAAGCGTTGTTCCTCAATTTCCTTGATGTGTTATGAAAATTTTCGGCAAATCTCACTTACAGGCACGTAACTAAGTCGTTCCGAACGAAGGAAACTTGCGTACATAGCGATCTTAGCTCTGTGTGCCGAGAAGCGTTGTTCCTCAATTTCCTTGATGTGTTATGAAAATTTTCGGCAAATCTCACTTACAGGCACGTAACTAAGTCGTTCCGAACGAAGGAAACTTGCGTACATAGCGATCTTAGCTCTGTGTGCCGAGAAGCGTTGTTCCTCAATTTCCTTGATGTGTTATGAAAATTTTCGGCAAATCTCACTTACAGGCACGTAACTAAGTCGTTCCGAACGAAGGAAACTTGCGTACATAGCGATCTTAGCTCTGTGTGCCGAGAAGCGTTGTTCCTCAATTTCCTTGATGTGTTATGAAAATTTTCGGCAAATCTCACTTACAGGCACGTAACTAAGTCGTTCCGAACGAAGGAAACTTGCGTACATAGCGATCTTAGCTCTGTGTGCCGAGAAGCGTTGTTCCTCAATTTCCTTGATGTGTTATGAAAATTTTCGGCAAATCTCACTTACAGGCACGTAACTAAGTCGTTCCGAACGAAGGAAACTTGCGTACATAGCGATCTTAGCTCTGTGTGCCGAGAAGCGTTGTTCCTCAATTTCCTTGATGTGTTATGAAAATTTTCGGCAAATCTCACTTACAGGCACGTAACTAAGTCGTTCCGAACGAAGGAAACTTGCGTACATAGCGATCTTAGCTCTGTGTGCCGAGAAGCGTTGTTCCTCAATTTCCTTGATGTGTTATGAAAATTTTCGGCAAATCTCACTTACAGGCACGTAACTAAGTCGTTCCGAACGAAGGAAACTTGCGTACATAGCGATCTTAGCTCTGTGTGCCGAGAAGCGTTGTTCCTCAATTTCCTTGATGTGTTATGAAAATTTTCGGCAAATCTCACTTACAGGCACGTAACTAAGTCGTTCCGAACGAAGGAAACTTGCGTACATAGCGATCTTAGCTCTGTGTGCCGAGAAGCGTTGTTCCTCAATTTCCTTGATGTGTTATGAAAATTTTCGGCAAATCTCACTTACAGGCACGTAACTAAGTCGTTCCGAACGAAGGAAACTTGCGTACATAGCGATCTTAGCTCTGTGTGCCGAGAAGCGTTGTTCCTCAATTTCCTTGATGTGTTATGAAAATTTTCGGCAAATCTCACTTACAGGCACGTAACTAAGTCGTTCCGAACGAAGGAAACTTGCGTACATAGCGATCTTAGCTCTGTGTGCCGAGAAGCGTTGTTCCTCAATTTCCTTGATGTGTTATGAAAATTTTCGGCAAATCTCACTTACAGGCACGTAACTAAGTCGTTCCGAACGAAGGAAACTTGCGTACATAGCGATCTTAGCTCTGTGTGCCGAGAAGCGTTGTTCCTCAATTTCCTTGATGTGTTATGAAAATTTTCGGCAAATCTCACTTACAGGCACGTAACTAAGTCGTTCCGAACGAAGGAAACTTGCGTACATAGCGATCTTAGCTCTGTGTGCCGAGAAGCGTTGTTCCTCAATTTCCTTGATGTGTTATGAAAATTTTCGGCAAATCTCACTTACAGGCACGTAACTAAGTCGTTCCGAACGAAGGAAACTTGCGTACATAGCGATCTTAGCTCTGTGTGCCGAGAAGCGTTGTTCCTCAATTTCCTTGATGTGTTATGAAAATTTTCGGCAAATCTCACTTACAGGCACGTAACTAAGTCGTTCCGAACGAAGGAAACTTGCGTACATAGCGATCTTAGCTCTGTGTGCCGAGAAGCGTTGTTCCTCAATTTCCTTGATGTGTTATGAAAATTTTCGGCAAATCTCACTTACAGGCACGTAACTAAGTCGTTCCGAACGAAGGAAACTTGCGTACATAGCGATCTTAGCTCTGTGTGCCGAGAAGCGTTGTTCCTCAATTTCCTTGATGTGTTATGAAAATTTTCGGCAAATCTCGCTTACAGGCACGTAACTAAGTCGTTCCGAACGAAGGAAACTTGCGTACATAGCGATCTTAGCTCTGTGTGCCGAGAAGCGTTGTTCCTCAATTTCCTTGATGTGTTATGAAAATTTTCGGCAAATCTCACTTACAGGCACGTAACTAAGTCGTTCCGAACGAAGGAAACTTGCGTACATAGCGATCTTAGCTCTGTGTGCCGAGAAGCGTTGTTCCTCAATTTCCTTGATGTGTTATGAAAATTTTCGGCAAATCTCACTTACAGGCACGTAACTAAGTCGTTCCGAACGAAGGAAACTTGCGTACATAGCGATCTTAGCTCTGTGTGCCGAGAAGCGTTGTTCCTCAATTTCCTTGATGTGTTATGAAAATTTTCGGCAAATCTCACTTACAGGCACGTAACTAAGTCGTTCCGAACGAAGGAAACTTGCGTACATAGCGATCTTAGCTCTGTGTGCCGAGAAGCGTTGTTCCTCAATTTCCTTGATGTGTTATGAAAATTTTCGGCAAATCTCACTTACAGGCACGTAACTAAGTCGTTCCGAACGAAGGAAACTTGCGTACATAGCGATCTTAGCTCTGTGTGCCGAGAAGCGTTGTTCCTCAATTTCCTTGATGTGTTATGAAAATTTTCGGCAAATCTCACTTACAGGCACGTAACTAAGTCGTTCCGAACGAAGGAAACTTGCGTACATAGCGATCTTAGCTCTGTGTGCCGAGAAGCGTTGTTCCTCAATTTCCTTGATGTGTTATGAAAATTTTCGGCAAATCTCACTTACAGGCACGTAACTAAGTCGTTCCGAACGAAGGAAACTTGCGTACATAGCGATCTTAGCTCTGTGTGCCGAGAAGCGTTGTTCCTCAATTTCCTTGATGTGTTATGAAAATTTTCGGCAAATCTCACTTACAGGCACGTAACTAAGTCGTTCCGAACGAAGGAAACTTGCGTACATAGCGATCTTAGCTCTGTGTGCCGAGAAGCGTTGTTCCTCAATTTCCTTGATGTGTTATGAAAATTTTCGGCAAATCTCACTTACAGGCACGTAACTAAGTCGTTCCGAACGAAGGAAACTTGCGTACATAGCGATCTTAGCTCTGTGTGCCGAGAAGCGTTGTTCCTCAATTTCCTTGATGTGTTATGAAAATTTTCGGCAAATCTCACTTACAGGCACGTAACTAAGTCGTTCCGAACGAAGGAAACTTGCGTACATAGCGATCTTAGCTCTGTGTGCCGAGAAGCGTTGTTCCTCAATTTCCTTGATGTGTTATGAAAATTTTCGGCAAATCTCACTTACAGGCACGTAACTAAGTCGTTCCGAACGAAGGAAACTTGCGTACATAGCGATCTTAGCTCTGTGTGCCGAGAAGCGTTGTTCCTCAATTTCCTTGATGTGTTATGAAAATTTTCGGCAAATCTCACTTACAGGCACGTAACTAAGTCGTTCCGAACGAAGGAAACTTGCGTACATAGCGATCTTAGCTCTGTGTGCCGAGAAGCGTTGTTCCTCAATTTCCTTGATGTGTTATGAAAATTTTCGGCAAATCTCACTTACAGGCACGTAACTAAGTCGTTCCGAACGAAGGAAACTTGCGTACATAGCGATCTTAGCTCTGTGTGCCGAGAAGCGTTGTTCCTCAATTTCCTTGATGTGTTATGAAAATTTTCGGCAAATCTCACTTACAGGCACGTAACTAAGTCGTTCCGAACGAAGGAAACTTGCGTACATAGCGATCTTAGCTCTGTGTGCCGAGAAGCGTTGTTCCTCAATTTCCTTGATGTGTTATGAAAATTTTCGGCAAATCTCACTTACAGGCACGTAACTAAGTCGTTCCGAACGAAGGAAACTTGCGTACATAGCGATCTTAGCTCTGTGTGCCGAGAAGCGTTGTTCCTCAATTTCCTTGATGTGTTATGAAAATTTTCGGCAAATCTCACTTACAGGCACGTAACTAAGTCGTTCCGAACGAAGGAAACTTGCGTACATAGCGATCTTAGCTCTGTGTGCCGAGAAGCGTTGTTCCTCAATTTCCTTGATGTGTTATGAAAATTTTCGGCAAATCTCACTTACAGGCACGTAACTAAGTCGTTCCGAACGAAGGAAACTTGCGTACATAGCGATCTTAGCTCTGTGTGCCGAGAAGCGTTGTTCCTCAATTTCCTTGATGTGTTATGAAAATTTTCGGCAAATCTCACTTACAGGCACGTAACTAAGTCGTTCCGAACGAAGGAAACTTGCGTACATAGCGATCTTAGCTCTGTGTGCCGAGAAGCGTTGTTCCTCAATTTCCTTGATGTGTTATGAAAATTTTCGGCAAATCTCACTTACAGGCACGTAACTAAGTCGTTCCGAACGAAGGAAACTTGCGTACATAGCGATCTTAGCTCTGTGTGCCGAGAAGCGTTGTTCCTCAATTTCCTTGATGTGTTATGAAAATTTTCGGCAAATCTCACTTACAGGCACGTAACTAAGTCGTTCCGAACGAAGGAAACTTGCGTACATAGCGATCTTAGCTCTGTGTGCCGAGAAGCGTTGTTCCTCAATTTCCTTGATGTGTTATGAAAATTTTCGGCAAATCTCACTTACAGGCACGTAACTAAGTCGTTCCGAACGAAGGAAACTTGCGTACATAGCGATCTTAGCTCTGTGTGCCGAGAAGCGTTGTTCCTCAATTTCCTTGATGTGTTATGAAAATTTTCGGCAAATCTCACTTACAGGCACGTAACTAAGTCGTTCCGAACGAAGGAAACTTGCGTACATAGCGATCTTAGCTCTGTGTGCCGAGAAGCGTTGTTCCTCAATTTCCTTGATGTGTTATGAAAATTTTCGGCAAATCTCACTTACAGGCACGTAACTAAGTCGTTCCGAACGAAGGAAACTTGCGTACATAGCGATCTTAGCTCTGTGTGCCGAGAAGCGTTGTTCCTCAATTTCCTTGATGTGTTATGAAAATTTTCGGCAAATCTCACTTACAGGCACGTAACTAAGTCGTTCCGAACGAAGGAAACTTGCGTACATAGCGATCTTAGCTCTGTGTGCCGAGAAGCGTTGTTCCTCAATTTCCTTGATGTGTTATGAAAATTTTCGGCAAATCTCACTTACAGGCACGTAACTAAGTCGTTCCGAACGAAGGAAACTTGCGTACATAGCGATCTTAGCTCTGTGTGCCGAGAAGCGTTGTTCCTCAATTTCCTTGATGTGTTATGAAAATTTTCGGCAAATCTCACTTACAGGCACGTAACTAAGTCGTTCCGAACGAAGGAAACTTGCGTACATAGCGATCTTAGCTCTGTGTGCCGAGAAGCGTTGTTCCTCAATTTCCTTGATGTGTTATGAAAATTTTCGGCAAATCTCGCTTACAGGCACGTAACTAAGTCGTTCCGAACGAAGGAAACTTGCGTACATAGCGATCTTAGCTCTGTGTGCCGAGAAGCGTTGTTCCTCAATTTCCTTGATGTGTTATGAAAACTTTCGGCAAATCTCACTTACAGGCACGTAACTAAGTCGTTCCGAACGAAGGAAACTTGCGTACATAGCGATCTTAGCTCTGTGTGCCGAGAAGCGTTGTTCCTCAATTTCCTTGATGTGTTATGAAAATTTTCGGCAAATCTCACTTACAGGCACGTAACTAAGTCGTTCCGAACGAAGGAAACTTGCGTACATAGCGATCTTAGCTCTGTGTGCCGAGAAGCGTTGTTCCTCAATTTCCTTGATGTGTTATGAAAATTTTCGGCAAATCTCGCTTACAGGCACGTAACTAAGTCGTTCCGAACGAAGGAAACTTGCGTACATAGCGATCTTAGCTCTGTGTGCCGAGAAGCGTTGTTCCTCAATTTCCTTGATGTGTTATGAAAATTTTCGGCAAATCTCACTTACAGGCACGTAACTAAGTCGTTCCGAACGAAGGAAACTTGCGTACATAGCGATCTTAGCTCTGTGTGCCGAGAAGCGTTGTTCCTCAATTTCCTTGATGTGTTATGAAAATTTTCGGCAAATCTCACTTACAGGCACGTAACTAAGTCGTTCCGAACGAAGGAAACTTGCGTACATAGCGATCTTAGCTCTGTGTGCCGAGAAGCGTTGTTCCTCAATTTCCTTGATGTGTTATGAAAATTTTCGGCAAATCTCACTTACAGGCACGTAACTAAGTCGTTCCGAACGAAGGAAACTTGCGTACATAGCGATCTTAGCTCTGTGTGCCGAGAAGCGTTGTTCCTCAATTTCCTTGATGTGTTATGAAAATTTTCGGCAAATCTCACTTACAGGCACGTAACTAAGTCGTTCCGAACGAAGGAAACTTGCGTACATAGCGATCTTAGCTCTGTGTGCCGAGAAGCGTTGTTCCTCAATTTCCTTGATGTGTTATGAAAATTTTCGGCAAATCTCACTTACAGGCACGTAACTAAGTCGTTCCGAACGAAGGAAACTTGCGTACATAGCGATCTTAGCTCTGTGTGCCGAGAAGCGTTGTTCCTCAATTTCCTTGATGTGTTATGAAAATTTTCGGCAAATCTCACTTACAGGCACGTAACTAAGTCGTTCCGAACGAAGGAAACTTGCGTACATAGCGATCTTAGCTCTGTGTGCCGAGAAGCGTTGTTCCTCAATTTCCTTGATGTGTTATGAAAATTTTCGGCAAATCTCACTTACAGGCACGTAACTAAGTCGTTCCGAACGAAGGAAACTTGCGTACATAGCGATCTTAGCTCTGTGTGCCGAGAAGCGTTGTTCCTCAATTTCCTTGATGTGTTATGAAAATTTTCGGCAAATCTCACTTACAGGCACGTAACTAAGTCGTTCCGAACGAAGGAAACTTGCGTACATAGCGATCTTAGCTCTGTGTGCCGAGAAGCGTTGTTCCTCAATTTCCTTGATGTGTTATGAAAATTTTCGGCAAATCTCACTTACAGGCACGTAACTAAGTCGTTCCGAACGAAGGAAACTTGCGTACATAGCGATCTTAGCTCTGTGTGCCGAGAAGCGTTGTTCCTCAATTTCCTTGATGTGTTATGAAAATTTTCGGCAAATCTCACTTACAGGCACGTAACTAAGTCGTTCCGAACGAAGGAAACTTGCGTACATAGCGATCTTAGCTCTGTGTGCCGAGAAGCGTTGTTCCTCAATTTCCTTGATGTGTTATGAAAATTTTCGGCAAATCTCGCTTACAGGCACGTAACTAAGTCGTTCCGAACGAAGGAAACTTGCGTACATAGCGATCTTAGCTCTGTGTGCCGAGAAGCGTTGTTCCTCAATTTCCTTGATGTGTTATGAAAATTTTCGGCAAATCTCACTTACAGGCACGTAACTAAGTCGTTCCGAACGAAGGAAACTTGCGTACATAGCGATCTTAGCTCTGTGTGCCGAGAAGCGTTGTTCCTCAATTTCCTTGATGTGTTATGAAAATTTTCGGCAAATCTCACTTACAGGCACGTAACTAAGTCGTTCCGAACGAAGGAAACTTGCGTACATAGCGATCTTAGCTCTGTGTGCCGAGAAGCGTTGTTCCTCAATTTCCTTGATGTGTTATGAAAATTTTCGGCAAATCTCACTTACAGGCACGTAACTAAGTCGTTCCGAACGAAGGAAACTTGCGTACATAGCGATCTTAGCTCTGTGTGCCGAGAAGCGTTGTTCCTCAATTTCCTTGATGTGTTATGAAAATTTTCGGCAAATCTCACTTACAGGCACGTAACTAAGTCGTTCCGAACGAAGGAAACTTGCGTACATAGCGATCTTAGCTCTGTGTGCCGAGAAGCGTTGTTCCTCAATTTCCTTGATGTGTTATGAAAATTTTCGGCAAATCTCACTTACAGGCACGTAACTAAGTCGTTCCGAACGAAGGAAACTTGCGTACATAGCGATCTTAGCTCTGTGTGCCGAGAAGCGTTGTTCCTCAATTTCCTTGATGTGTTATGAAAATTTTCGGCAAATCTCACTTACAGGCACGTAACTAAGTCGTTCCGAACGAAGGAAACTTGCGTACATAGCGATCTTAGCTCTGTGTGCCGAGAAGCGTTGTTCCTCAATTTCCTTGATGTGTTATGAAAATTTTCGGCAAATCTCACTTACAGGCACGTAACTAAGTCGTTCCGAACGAAGGAAACTTGCGTACATAGCGATCTTAGCTCTGTGTGCCGAGAAGCGTTGTTCCTCAATTTCCTTGATGTGTTATGAAAATTTTCGGCAAATCTCACTTACAGGCACGTAACTAAGTCGTTCCGAACGAAGGAAACTTGCGTACATAGCGATCTTAGCTCTGTGTGCCGAGAAGCGTTGTTCCTCAATTTCCTTGATGTGTTATGAAAATTTTCGGCAAATCTCACTTACAGGCACGTAACTAAGTCGTTCCGAACGAAGGAAACTTGCGTACATAGCGATCTTAGCTCTGTGTGCCGAGAAGCGTTGTTCCTCAATTTCCTTGATGTGTTATGAAAATTTTCGGCAAATCTCACTTACAGGCACGTAACTAAGTCGTTCCGAACGAAGGAAACTTGCGTACATAGCGATCTTAGCTCTGTGTGCCGAGAAGCGTTGTTCCTCAATTTCCTTGATGTGTTATGAAAATTTTCGGCAAATCTCGCTTACAGGCACGTAACTAAGTCGTTCCGAACGAAGGAAACTTGCGTACATAGCGATCTTAGCTCTGTGTGCCGAGAAGCGTTGTTCCTCAATTTCCTTGATGTGTTATGAAAATTTTCGGCAAATCTCACTTACAGGCACGTAACTAAGTCGTTCCGAACGAAGGAAACTTGCGTACATAGCGATCTTAGCTCTGTGTGCCGAGAAGCGTTGTTCCTCAATTTCCTTGATGTGTTATGAAAATTTTCGGCAAATCTCACTTACAGGCACGTAACTAAGTCGTTCCGAACGAAGGAAACTTGCGTACATAGCGATCTTAGCTCTGTGTGCCGAGAAGCGTTGTTCCTCAATTTCCTTGATGTGTTATGAAAATTTTCGGCAAATCTCACTTACAGGCACGTAACTAAGTCGTTCCGAACGAAGGAAACTTGCGTACATAGCGATCTTAGCTCTGTGTGCCGAGAAGCGTTGTTCCTCAATTTCCTTGATGTGTTATGAAAATTTTCGGCAAATCTCACTTACAGGCACGTAACTAAGTCGTTCCGAACGAAGGAAACTTGCGTACATAGCGATCTTAGCTCTGTGTGCCGAGAAGCGTTGTTCCTCAATTTCCTTGATGTGTTATGAAAATTTTCGGCAAATCTCGCTTACAGGCACGTAACTAAGTCGTTCCGAACGAAGGAAACTTGCGTACATAGCGATCTTAGCTCTGTGTGCCGAGAAGCGTTGTTCCTCAATTTCCTTGATGTGTTATGAAAATTTTCGGCAAATCTCACTTACAGGCACGTAACTAAGTCGTTCCGAACGAAGGAAACTTGCGTACATAGCGATCTTAGCTCTGTGTGCCGAGAAGCGTTGTTCCTCAATTTCCTTGATGTGTTATGAAAATTTTCGGCAAATCTCGCTTACAGGCACGTAACTAAGTCGTTCCGAACGAAGGAAACTTGCGTACATAGCGATCTTAGCTCTGTGTGCCGAGAAGCGTTGTTCCTCAATTTCCTTGATGTGTTATGAAAACTTTTCGGTAAATCTCACTTACAGGTACGTAACTAAGTCGTTCCGAACGAAGGAAACTTGCGTACATAGCGATCTTAGCTCTGTGTGCCGAGAAGCGTTGTTCCTCAATTTCCTTGATGTGTTATGAAAATTTTCGGCAAATCTCACTTACAGGCACGTAACTAAGTCGTTCCGAACGAAGGAAACTTGCGTACATAGCGATCTTAGCTCTGTGTGCCGAGAAGCGTTGTTCCTCAATTTCCTTGATGTGTTATGAAAATTTTCGGCAAATCTCACTTACAGGCACGTAACTAAGTCGTTCCGAACGAAGGAAACTTGCGTACATAGCGATCTTAGCTCTGTGTGCCGAGAAGCGTTGTTCCTCAATTTCCTTGATGTGTTATGAAAATTTTCGGCAAATCTCACTTACAGGCACGTAACTAAGTCGTTCCGAACGAAGGAAACTTGCGTACATAGCGATCTTAGCTCTGTGTGCCGAGAAGCGTTGTTCCTCAATTTCCTTGATGTGTTATGAAAATTTTCGGCAAATCTCGCTTACAGGCACGTAACTAAGTCGTTCCGAACGAAGGAAACTTGCGTACATAGCGATCTTAGCTCTGTGTGCCGAGAAGCGTTGTTCCTCAATTTCCTTGATGTGTTATGAAAATTTTCGGCAAATCTCACTTACAGGCACGTAACTAAGTCGTTCCGAACGAAGGAAACTTGCGTACATAGCGATCTTAGCTCTGTGTGCCGAGAAGCGTTGTTCCTCAATTTCCTTGATGTGTTATGAAAATTTTCGGCAAATCTCACTTACAGGCACGTAACTAAGTCGTTCCGAACGAAGGAAACTTGCGTACATAGCGATCTTAGCTCTGTGTGCCGAGAAGCGTTGTTCCTCAATTTCCTTGATGTGTTATGAAAATTTTCGGCAAATCTCACTTACAGGCACGTAACTAAGTCGTTCCGAACGAAGGAAACTTGCGTACATAGCGATCTTAGCTCTGTGTGCCGAGAAGCGTTGTTCCTCAATTTCCTTGATGTGTTATGAAAATTTTCGGCAAATCTCACTTACAGGCACGTAACTAAGTCGTTCCGAACGAAGGAAACTTGCGTACATAGCGATCTTAGCTCTGTGTGCCGAGAAGCGTTGTTCCTCAATTTCCTTGATGTGTTATGAAAACTTTCGGCAAATCTCACTTACAGGCACGTAACTAAGTCGTTCCGAACGAAGGAAACTTGCGTACATAGCGATCTTAGCTCTGTGTGCCGAGAAGCGTTGTTCCTCAATTTCCTTGATGTGTTATGAAAATTTTCGGCAAATCTCACTTACAGGCACGTAACTAAGTCGTTCCGAACGAAGGAAACTTGCGTACATAGCGATCTTAGCTCTGTGTGCCGAGAAGCGTTGTTCCTCAATTTCCTTGATGTGTTATGAAAATTTTCGGCAAATCTCACTTACAGGCACGTAACTAAGTCGTTCCGAACGAAGGAAACTTGCGTACATAGCGATCTTAGCTCTGTGTGCCGAGAAGCGTTGTTCCTCAATTTCCTTGATGTGTTATGAAAATTTTCGGCAAATCTCACTTACAGGCACGTAACTAAGTCGTTCCGAACGAAGGAAACTTGCGTACATAGCGATCTTAGCTCTGTGTGCCGAGAAGCGTTGTTCCTCAATTTCCTTGATGTGTTATGAAAATTTTCGGCAAATCTCACTTACAGGCACGTAACTAAGTCGTTCCGAACGAAGGAAACTTGCGTACATAGCGATCTTAGCTCTGTGTGCCGAGAAGCGTTGTTCCTCAATTTCCTTGATGTGTTATGAAAATTTTCGGCAAATCTCGCTTACAGGCACGTAACTAAGTCGTTCCGAACGAAGGAAACTTGCGTACATAGCGATCTTAGCTCTGTGTGCCGAGAAGCGTTGTTCCTCAATTTCCTTGATGTGTTATGAAAATTTTCGGCAAATCTCACTTACAGGCACGTAACTAAGTCGTTCCGAACGAAGGAAACTTGCGTACATAGCGATCTTAGCTCTGTGTGCCGAGAAGCGTTGTTCCTCAATTTCCTTGATGTGTTATGAAAATTTTCGGCAAATCTCACTTACAGGCACGTAACTAAGTCGTTCCGAACGAAGGAAACTTGCGTACATAGCGATCTTAGCTCTGTGTGCCGAGAAGCGTTGTTCCTCAATTTCCTTGATGTGTTATGAAAATTTTCGGCAAATCTCACTTACAGGCACGTAACTAAGTCGTTCCGAACGAAGGAAACTTGCGTACATAGCGATCTTAGCTCTGTGTGCCGAGAAGCGTTGTTCCTCAATTTCCTTGATGTGTTATGAAAATTTTCGGCAAATCTCACTTACAGGCACGTAACTAAGTCGTTCCGAACGAAGGAAACTTGCGTACATAGCGATCTTAGCTCTGTGTGCCGAGAAGCGTTGTTCCTCAATTTCCTTGATGTGTTATGAAAATTTTCGGCAAATCTCACTTACAGGCACGTAACTAAGTCGTTCCGAACGAAGGAAACTTGCGTACATAGCGATCTTAGCTCTGTGTGCCGAGAAGCGTTGTTCCTCAATTTCCTTGATGTGTTATGAAAATTTTCGGCAAATCTCACTTACAGGCACGTAACTAAGTCGTTCCGAACGAAGGAAACTTGCGTACATAGCGATCTTAGCTCTGTGTGCCGAGAAGCGTTGTTCCTCAATTTCCTTGATGTGTTATGAAAATTTTCGGCAAATCTCACTTACAGGCACGTAACTAAGTCGTTCCGAACGAAGGAAACTTGCGTACATAGCGATCTTAGCTCTGTGTGCCGAGAAGCGTTGTTCCTCAATTTCCTTGATGTGTTATGAAAATTTTCGGCAAATCTCACTTACAGGCACGTAACTAAGTCGTTCCGAACGAAGGAAACTTGCGTACATAGCGATCTTAGCTCTGTGTGCCGAGAAGCGTTGTTCCTCAATTTCCTTGATGTGTTATGAAAATTTTCGGCAAATCTCACTTACAGGCACGTAACTAAGTCGTTCCGAACGAAGGAAACTTGCGTACATAGCGATCTTAGCTCTGTGTGCCGAGAAGCGTTGTTCCTCAATTTCCTTGATGTGTTATGAAAATTTTCGGCAAATCTCACTTACAGGCACGTAACTAAGTCGTTCCGAACGAAGGAAACTTGCGTACATAGCGATCTTAGCTCTGTGTGCCGAGAAGCGTTGTTCCTCAATTTCCTTGATGTGTTATGAAAATTTTCGGCAAATCTCACTTACAGGCACGTAACTAAGTCGTTCCGAACGAAGGAAACTTGCGTACATAGCGATCTTAGCTCTGTGTGCCGAGAAGCGTTGTTCCTCAATTTCCTTGATGTGTTATGAAAATTTTCGGTATATCTCACTTACAGGCACGTAACTAAGTCGTTCCGAACGAAGGAAACTTGCGTACATAGCGATCTTAGCTCTGTGTGCCGAGAAGCGTTGTTCCTCAATTTCCTTGATGTGTTATGAAAATTTTCGGCAAATCTCACTTACAGGCACGTAACTAAGTCGTTCCGAACGAAGGAAACTTGCGTACATAGCGATCTTAGCTCTGTGTGCCGAGAAGCGTTGTTCCTCAATTTCCTTGATGTGTTATGAAAATTTTCGGCAAATCTCACTTACAGGCACGTAACTAAGTCGTTCCGAACGAAGGAAACTTGCGTACATAGCGATCTTAGCTCTGTGTGCCGAGAAGCGTTGTTCCTCAATTTCCTTGATGTGTTATGAAAATTTTCGGCAAATCTCACTTACAGGCACGTAACTAAGTCGTTCCGAACGAAGGAAACTTGCGTACATAGCGATCTTAGCTCTGTGTGCCGAGAAGCGTTGTTCCTCAATTTCCTTGATGTGTTATGAAAATTTTCGGCAAATCTCACTTACAGGCACGTAACTAAGTCGTTCCGAACGAAGGAAACTTGCGTACATAGCGATCTTAGCTCTGTGTGCCGAGAAGCGTTGTTCCTCAATTTCCTTGATGTGTTATGAAAATTTTCGGCAAATCTCACTTACAGGCACGTAACTAAGTCGTTCCGAACGAAGGAAACTTGCGTACATAGCGATCTTAGCTCTGTGTGCCGAGAAGCGTTGTTCCTCAATTTCCTTGATGTGTTATGAAAATTTTCGGCAAATCTCACTTACAGGCACGTAACTAAGTCGTTCCGAACGAAGGAAACTTGCGTACATAGCGATCTTAGCTCTGTGTGCCGAGAAGCGTTGTTCCTCAATTTCCTTGATGTGTTATGAAAATTTTCGGCAAATCTCACTTACAGGCACGTAACTAAGTCGTTCCGAACGAAGGAAACTTGCGTACATAGCGATCTTAGCTCTGTGTGCCGAGAAGCGTTGTTCCTCAATTTCCTTGATGTGTTATGAAAATTTTCGGCAAATCTCACTTACAGGCACGTAACTAAGTCGTTCCGAACGAAGGAAACTTGCGTACATAGCGATCTTAGCTCTGTGTGCCGAGAAGCGTTGTTCCTCAATTTCCTTGATGTGTTATGAAAATTTTCGGCAAATCTCACTTACAGGCACGTAACTAAGTCGTTCCGAACGAAGGAAACTTGCGTACATAGCGATCTTAGCTCTGTGTGCCGAGAAGCGTTGTTCCTCAATTTCCTTGATGTGTTATGAAAATTTTCGGCAAATCTCACTTACAGGCACGTAACTAAGTCGTTCCGAACGAAGGAAACTTGCGTACATAGCGATCTTAGCTCTGTGTGCCGAGAAGCGTTGTTCCTCAATTTCCTTGATGTGTTATGAAAATTTTCGGCAAATCTCACTTACAGGCACGTAACTAAGTCGTTCCGAACGAAGGAAACTTGCGTACATAGCGATCTTAGCTCTGTGTGCCGAGAAGCGTTGTTCCTCAATTTCCTTGATGTGTTATGAAAATTTTCGGCAAATCTCACTTACAGGCACGTAACTAAGTCGTTCCGAACGAAGGAAACTTGCGTACATAGCGATCTTAGCTCTGTGTGCCGAGAAGCGTTGTTCCTCAATTTCCTTGATGTGTTATGAAAATTTTCGGCAAATCTCACTTACAGGCACGTAACTAAGTCGTTCCGAACGAAGGAAACTTGCGTACATAGCGATCTTAGCTCTGTGTGCCGAGAAGCGTTGTTCCTCAATTTCCTTGATGTGTTATGAAAATTTTCGGCAAATCTCACTTACAGGCACGTAACTAAGTCGTTCCGAACGAAGGAAACTTGCGTACATAGCGATCTTAGCTCTGTGTGCCGAGAAGCGTTGTTCCTCAATTTCCTTGATGTGTTATGAAAATTTTCGGCAAATCTCACTTACAGGCACGTAACTAAGTCGTTCCGAACGAAGGAAACTTGCGTACATAGCGATCTTAGCTCTGTGTGCCGAGAAGCGTTGTTCCTCAATTTCCTTGATGTGTTATGAAAATTTTCGGCAAATCTCACTTACAGGCACGTAACTAAGTCGTTCCGAACGAAGGAAACTTGCGTACATAGCGATCTTAGCTCTGTGTGCCGAGAAGCGTTGTTCCTCAATTTCCTTGATGTGTTATGAAAATTTTCGGCAAATCTCGCTTACAGGCACGTAACTAAGTCGTTCCGAACGAAGGAAACTTGCGTACATAGCGATCTTAGCTCTGTGTGCCGAGAAGCGTTGTTCCTCAATTTCCTTGATGTGTTATGAAAATTTTCGGCAAATCTCACTTACAGGCACGTAACTAAGTCGTTCCGAACGAAGGAAACTTGCGTACATAGCGATCTTAGCTCTGTGTGCCGAGAAGCGTTGTTCCTCAATTTCCTTGATGTGTTATGAAAATTTTCGGCAAATCTCGCTTACAGGCACGTAACTAAGTCGTTCCGAACGAAGGAAACTTGCGTACATAGCGATCTTAGCTCTGTGTGCCGAGAAGCGTTGTTCCTCAATTTCCTTGATGTGTTATGAAAATTTTCGGCAAATCTCACTTACAGGCACGTAACTAAGTCGTTCCGAACGAAGGAAACTTGCGTACATAGCGATCTTAGCTCTGTGTGCCGAGAAGCGTTGTTCCTCAATTTCCTTGATGTGTTATGAAAATTTTCGGCAAATCTCACTTACAGGCACGTAACTAAGTCGTTCCGAACGAAGGAAACTTGCGTACATAGCGATCTTAGCTCTGTGTGCCGAGAAGCGTTGTTCCTCAATTTCCTTGATGTGTTATGAAAATTTTCGGCAAATCTCACTTACAGGCACGTAACTAAGTCGTTCCGAACGAAGGAAACTTGCGTACATAGCGATCTTAGCTCTGTGTGCCGAGAAGCGTTGTTCCTCAATTTCCTTGATGTGTTATGAAAATTTTCGGCAAATCTCACTTACAGGCACGTAACTAAGTCGTTCCGAACGAAGGAAACTTGCGTACATAGCGATCTTAGCTCTGTGTGCCGAGAAGCGTTGTTCCTCAATTTCCTTGATGTGTTATGAAAACTTTCGGTATATCTCACTTACAGGCACGTAACTAAGTCGTTCCGAACGAAGGAAACTTGCGTACATAGCGATCTTAGCTCTGTGTGCCGAGAAGCGTTGTTCCTCAATTTCCTTGATGTGTTATGAAAATTTTCGGCAAATCTCGCTTACAGGCACGTAACTAAGTCGTTCCGAACGAAGGAAACTTGCGTACATAGCGATCTTAGCTCTGTGTGCCGAGAAGCGTTGTTCCTCAATTTCCTTGATGTGTTATGAAAATTTTCGGCAAATCTCACTTACAGGCACGTAACTAAGTCGTTCCGAACGAAGGAAACTTGCGTACATAGCGATCTTAGCTCTGTGTGCCGAGAAGCGTTGTTCCTCAATTTCCTTGATGTGTTATGAAAATTTTCGGCAAATCTCACTTACAGGCACGTAACTAAGTCGTTCCGAACGAAGGAAACTTGCGTACATAGCGATCTTAGCTCTGTGTGCCGAGAAGCGTTGTTCCTCAATTTCCTTGATGTGTTATGAAAATTTTCGGCAAATCTCGCTTACAGGCACGTAACTAAGTCGTTCCGAACGAAGGAAACTTGCGTACATAGCGATCTTAGCTCTGTGTGCCGAGAAGCGTTGTTCCTCAATTTCCTTGATGTGTTATGAAAATTTTCGGTAAATCTCACTTACAGGCACGTAACTAAGTCGTTCCGAACGAAGGAAACTTGCGTACATAGCGATCTTAGCTCTGTGTGCCGAGAAGCGTTGTTCCTCAATTTCCTTGATGTGTTATGAAAATTTTCGGTATATCTCACTTACAGGCACGTAACTAAGTCGTTCCGAACGAAGGAAACTTGCGTACATAGCGATCTTAGCTCTGTGTGCCGAGAAGCGTTGTTCCTCAATTTCCTTGATGTGTTATGAAAATTTTCGGCAAATCTCACTTACAGGCACGTAACTAAGTCGTTCCGAACGAAGGAAACTTGCGTACATAGCGATCTTAGCTCTGTGTGCCGAGAAGCGTTGTTCCTCAATTTCCTTGATGTGTTATGAAAATTTTCGGCAAATCTCACTTACAGGCACGTAACTAAGTCGTTCCGAACGAAGGAAACTTGCGTACATAGCGATCTTAGCTCTGTGTGCCGAGAAGCGTTGTTCCTCAATTTCCTTGATGTGTTATGAAAATTTTCGGCAAATCTCACTTACAGGCACGTAACTAAGTCGTTCCGAACGAAGGAAACTTGCGTACATAGCGATCTTAGCTCTGTGTGCCGAGAAGCGTTGTTCCTCAATTTCCTTGATGTGTTATGAAAATTTTCGGCAAATCTCACTTACAGGCACGTAACTAAGTCGTTCCGAACGAAGGAAACTTGCGTACATAGCGATCTTAGCTCTGTGTGCCGAGAAGCGTTGTTCCTCAATTTCCTTGATGTGTTATGAAAATTTTCGGCAAATCTCACTTACAGGCACGTAACTAAGTCGTTCCGAACGAAGGAAACTTGCGTACATAGCGATCTTAGCTCTGTGTGCCGAGAAGCGTTGTTCCTCAATTTCCTTGATGTGTTATGAAAACTTTCGGTATATCTCACTTACAGGTACGTAACTAAGTCGTTCCGAACGAAGGAAACTTGCGTACATAGCGATCTTAGCTCTGTGTGCCGAGAAGCGTTGTTCCTCAATTTCCTTGATGTGTTATGAAAATTTTCGGCAAATCTCACTTACAGGCACGTAACTAAGTCGTTCCGAACGAAGGAAACTTGCGTACATAGCGATCTTAGCTCTGTGTGCCGAGAAGCGTTGTTCCTCAATTTCCTTGATGTGTTATGAAAATTTTCGGCAAATCTCACTTACAGGCACGTAACTAAGTCGTTCCGAACGAAGGAAACTTGCGTACATAGCGATCTTAGCTCTGTGTGCCGAGAAGCGTTGTTCCTCAATTTCCTTGATGTGTTATGAAAATTTTCGGCAAATCTCACTTACAGGCACGTAACTAAGTCGTTCCGAACGAAGGAAACTTGCGTACATAGCGATCTTAGCTCTGTGTGCCGAGAAGCGTTGTTCCTCAATTTCCTTGATGTGTTATGAAAATTTTCGGCAAATCTCGCTTACAGGCACGTAACTAAGTCGTTCCGAACGAAGGAAACTTGCGTACATAGCGATCTTAGCTCTGTGTGCCGAGAAGCGTTGTTCCTCAATTTCCTTGATGTGTTATGAAAATTTTCGGCAAATCTCGCTTACAGGCACGTAACTAAGTCGTTCCGAACGAAGGAAACTTGCGTACATAGCGATCTTAGCTCTGTGTGCCGAGAAGCGTTGTTCCTCAATTTCCTTGATGTGTTATGAAAACTTTCGGTAAATCTCACTTACAGGCACGTAACTAAGTCGTTCCGAACGAAGGAAACTTGCGTACATAGCGATCTTAGCTCTGTGTGCCGAGAAGCGTTGTTCCTCAATTTCCTTGATGTGTTATGAAAATTTTCGGCAAATCTCACTTACAGGCACGTAACTAAGTCGTTCCGAACGAAGGAAACTTGCGTACATAGCGATCTTAGCTCTGTGTGCCGAGAAGCGTTGTTCCTCAATTTCCTTGATGTGTTATGAAAATTTTCGGTATATCTCACTTACAGGCACGTAACTAAGTCGTTCCGAACGAAGGAAACTTGCGTACATAGCGATCTTAGCTCTGTGTGCCGAGAAGCGTTGTTCCTCAATTTCCTTGATGTGTTATGAAAATTTTCGGCAAATCTCGCTTACAGGCACGTAACTAAGTCGTTCCGAACGAAGGAAACTTGCGTACATAGCGATCTTAGCTCTGTGTGCCGAGAAGCGTTGTTCCTCAATTTCCTTGATGTGTTATGAAAACTTTCGGTATATCTCACTTACAGGTACGTAACTAAGTCGTTCCGAACGAAGGAAACTTGCGTACATAGCGATCTTAGCTCTGTGTGCCGAGAAGCGTTGTTCCTCAATTTCCTTGATGTGTTATGAAAATTTTCGGTAAATCTCACTTACAGGCACGTAACTAAGTCGTTCCGAACGAAGGAAACTTGCGTACATAGCGATCTTAGCTCTGTGTGCCGAGAAGCGTTGTTCCTCAATTTCCTTGATGTGTTATGAAAATTTTCGGCATATCTCACTTACAGGCACGTAACTAAGTCGTTCCGAACGAAGGAAACTTGCGTACATAGCGATCTTAGCTCTGTGTGCCGAGAAGCGTTGTTCCTCAATTTCCTTGATGTGTTATGAAAATTTTCGGCAAATCTCACTTACAGGCACGTAACTAAGTCGTTCCGAACGAAGGAAACTTGCGTACATAGCGATCTTAGCTCTGTGTGCCGAGAAGCGTTGTTCCTCAATTTCCTTGATGTGTTATGAAAACTTTCGGTAAATCTCACTTACAGGTACGTAACTAAGTCGTTCCGAACGAAGGAAACTTGCGTACATAGCGATCTTAGCTCTGTGTGCCGAGAAGCGTTGTTCCTCAATTTCCTTGATGTGTTATGAAAATTTTCGGCAAATCTCGCTTACAGGCACGTAACTAAGTCGTTCCGAACGAAGGAAACTTGCGTACATAGCGATCTTAGCTCTGTGTGCCGAGAAGCGTTGTTCCTCAATTTCCTTGATGTGTTATGAAAATTTTCGGCATATCTCACTTACAGGCACGTAACTAAGTCGTTCCGAACGAAGGAAACTTGCGTACATAGCGATCTTAGCTCTGTGTGCCGAGAAGCGTTGTTCCTCAATTTCCTTGATGTGTTATGAAAATTTTCGGCAAATCTCGCTTACAGGCACGTAACTAAGTCGTTCCGAACGAAGGAAACTTGCGTACATAGCGATCTTAGCTCTGTGTGCCGAGAAGCGTTGTTCCTCAATTTCCTTGATGTGTTATGAAAACTTTCGGTATATCTCACTTACAGGCACGTAACTAAGTCGTTCCGAACGAAGGAAACTTGCGTACATAGCGATCTTAGCTCTGTGTGCCGAGAAGCGTTGTTCCTCAATTTCCTTGATGTGTTATGAAAATTTTCGGCAAATCTCACTTACAGGCACGTAACTAAGTCGTTCCGAACGAAGGAAACTTGCGTACATAGCGATCTTAGCTCTGTGTGCCGAGAAGCGTTGTTCCTCAATTTCTTGATGTGTTATGAAAATTTTCGGCAAATCTCGCTTACAGGCACGTAACTAAGTCGTTCCGAACGAAGGAAACTTGCGTACATAGCGATCTTAGCTCTGTGTGCCGAGAAGCGTTGTTCCTCAATTTCCTTGATGTGTTATGAAAATTTTCGGCAAATCTCGCTTACAGGCACGTAACTAAGTCGTTCCGAACGAAGGAAACTTGCGTACATAGCGATCTTAGCTCTGTGTGCCGAGAAGCGTTGTTCCTCAATTTCCTTGATGTGTTATGAAAATTTTCGGCAAATCTCGCTTACAGGCACGTAACTAAGTCGTTCCGAACGAAGGAAACTTGCGTACATAGCGATCTTAGCTCTGTGTGCCGAGAAGCGTTGTTCCTCAATTTCCTTGATGTGTTATGAAAATTTTCGGCAAATCTCGCTTACAGGCACGTAACTAAGTCGTTCCGAACGAAGGAAACTTGCGTACATAGCGATCTTAGCTCTGTGTGCCGAGAAGCGTTGTTCCTCAATTTCCTTGATGTGTTATGAAAACTTTCGGTATATCTCACTTACAGGCACGTAACTAAGTCGTTCCGAACGAAGGAAACTTGCGTACATAGCGATCTTAGCTCTGTGTGCCGAGAAGCGTTGTTCCTCAATTTCCTTGG
>JAXRKO010000413.1:0-46389 GCA_037039905.1 Formica aserva
GCAAAGAAGATGTAGCTATTCGAAAAATTTATATTTATCGAATAAACTGCAGTAGTTTTATCAGTCGGAGAGAGGGGCGGAGCCCGCTTTCCCGCAGAGGAGGCTCCACTTGCGGAAGATATAATCTAACTCAAACCCAATTTTTGTTGCGATTCACCACGTTACAAATTTCGATTTCAAACAAATTGTCAATCTTCTACGCCTAATAATCGTAGGTTTCAATCGCATACTATCTTATACATTTTGAATTTCAATTTCGTGCACTCTAGGAAAAAGTAAGCGAAACGCATACGCGTGTGGATGCGCGCGGAACGTGCGCATGCGCACGCCTACATTACTCTCGGCGCGCGCACATCGTTGATAAGGACTTGTCATTTACATCTTAATTTTAACACATTTAATAATTAACAAGTGATTGAAAAATATATTTGAATGATTGCGACACAAGGCAACTCCAAAACGGGCTGCACCGGGGCGCGAACCGCGGACCCTAACAAGAGTCACCGACGTGACACACAGTCTGTGGGACCACCACAGCCCCAAATATTATTCCAATGTATTCTACCTTATATGTTCTATTCCAGTGTTAAGATTCTACCTTTAAAATGATAATACTAACCTTATATTTATCTTATACACCAAGAGTCTACCTTATATTTATCTTATAAACTAAAAGTCTACCTAAAATTAATAAAATTAATACTAATAGTTGCTTAAATCTATCCAATTACCTTATCTAAAACTACTACCTATAATTATAGTCAAATTACTCACAAACTGGGTAATTCTGGTTATCATGCGCGCGCACCGCACCGCGCATGCGCCTCGCGCCTGCGCACGCAAGTATTTCATTTTCATCGCAGAAACTGATAGTACATATTACACTACACCTTATGACTATCTATCTTACTAACTAATTGTAACTAATTACTATTTTATCCTAAAAAGACAACAAAAAATTAGTGCCTCTTTTTCTGGATTTTCACCTCACCACAAGCGATGCAAGTGCTTTCAATAATCCCCACCTGTATCACCTGTGGTGAGACGAACCCCCCGAGGTGGGCACCCCTGGGCCCGGACCTAGGGTCTCGCCATCAGTCCGCTACAGCCCTTACTATAACTCTTCCAATTCTTCCTTATATATTCCTACCTTACGATAAAGCACATGCGAGAATAACTAATTTTTGATATATATTAATAATTAACCTACCTATTATGTTTCTCTGCCTACCAGCGTTAACCGGGTGTTCCGTAATTACCTACTTTAATTAATTAATTGATTAATTAATTAATTAATTAATTAATTAAAGTAGGTAATTACGGAACACCCGGTTAACGCTGGTAGGCAGAGAAACATGATAGGTAGGTTAATTATTAATATATATCAAAAATAAGTTTTTCTCGCATGTGCTTGTAATGTAAGCTACGAGTATATAAGGAAGAATCGAAAGAACGATATTAAGGGGCTGTAGCGGACCTGTGGAGAGACCCGCGGTCCGGGCCCCCAGTAGTGGTGCCTACCTCGGGGGGTTCGTCTCACGGCACGCGGTACAAGTGTGGGTATCGAAAGCATTTGTAACGTGTGCCGTGAAGTGAAAATCCAGAAAAAAGAGGCATCAATTATATTTTTGATGCCTCTTTAGGATAAGTTTTAAATTTAAGTTTTCTCGCATGTGCTTTATCGTAAGGTAGGAATATAGGTACTCGAATGCATATAGGTACTCGAATGCATTAGTCCAATGATTGCGGGAACGGAAGGGTCCACATAGGGAGGATACTTTTTTGGTATCCTCCTTGGACAAAGTGAAATCGTAAAAATAAGCAACCTAAGTTAAGATACTCATCACTTATATATGTATACATATTATGGTTGTTCGTCTATTTGATTAATTGATTAATTATTTAATTAATTAATTAATTTGATTAATTGATTAATTAATTAATTAATTAATCAATTAATCAAATTGACAAACAACCAAAATATGTATACATATATAAGTGATGAGTATCTTAACTTAGGTTGCTTATTTTTACGATTTCACTTTGTCCAAGGAGGATACCAAAAAAGTATCCTCCCTATGTGGACCCTTCCGTTCCCGCAATCATTGGACTAATGCATTCGAGCCATTCATTAATCCAATGATTGCGGGGATACAAGGACCCATCGTGGGATACATCGGGGCCTGGACTACCTCACCTCCACCACAGCCACTCCACATGTCATTCTTTCGATTCTTCCTTATATATTCCTACCTTACGATAAAGCACATGCGAGAAAACTTAAATTTAAGACTTGTCCTTTAGAGGCATAAAAAATATAATTGATGCCTCTTTTTTCTGGATTTTCACTTTGGCACACGAATACCGAATGTTTTTATTAATCCACATCCGATATCCCGTGTGCCAAGACGAACCCCCTGAGGTGGGCACCCTTGGGCCCGGACCGCGGGTCTCTCCACAGGTCCGCTACAGCCCCTTAATATCGTTCTTTCGATTCTTCCTTATATACTCGTAGCTTACATTACAAGCACATTCGAGAAAAACTTATTTTTGATATATATTAATAATTAACCTACCTATTATGTTTCTCTGCCTACCAGCGTTAACCGGGTGTTCCGAAATTACCTACTTTAATTAATTAATTAATTAATTAATTAATTAATCAATTAATTAATTAAGGTAGGTAATTACGGAACACCCGGTTAACGCTGGTAGGCAGAGAAACATAATAGGTAGGTTAATTATTAATATATATCAAAAATTAGTTATTCTCGCATGTGTTTGTAATGTAAGCTACGAGTATATAAGGAAGAATCGAAAGAACGATATTAAGGGGCTGTGGTGGACAGGTAGTCCGGGCCTCGACGTATCCCAAAATGGGTGTTTGCATTCTCACAGGCGCACGATTGGATGAGTGATTTAAATGCATCCTCGGACGTCTATGGGAACGAAAACGTCCATTTGTAAGGGGGATACTTTTTTGGTACCCTCCTTATATATGGACTTTTTCGTTCCCACAAACGTCCGAGGATGCATTTAAATCACTCATCGATCGTACGACTGTGGGAATGCAAACACCCATTTTGGGATACGTCGAGGCCCGGACTACCTGTCCACCACAGCCCCTTAATATCGTTCTTTCGATTCTTCCTTACATACTCGTAGCTTACATTACAAGCACATGCGAGAATAACTAATTTTTGATATATATTAATAATTAACCTACCTATTATGTTTCTCTGCCTACCAGCGTTAACCGGGTGTTCCGTAATTACCTACCTTAATTAATTAATTGATTAATTAATTAATTAATTAATTAATTAAAGTAGGTAATTACGGAACACCCGGTTAACGCTGGTAGGCAGAGAAACATAATAGGTAGGTTAATTATTAATATATATCAAAAATAAGTTTTTCTCGAATGTGCTTGTAATGTAAGCTACGAGTATATAAGGAAGAATCGAAAGAACGATATTAAGGGGCTGTAGCGGACCTGTGGAGAGACCCGCCGTCCGGGCCCCAAGTAGTGGTGCCTACCTCAGGGGGTTCGTCTTGGCACACGGGATATCGGATGTGGATTAATAAAATCATTCGTTATTCGTGTGCCAAAGTGAAAATCCAGAAAAAAGAGGCATCAATTATATTTTTTATGCCTCTAAAGGACAAGTCTTAAATTTAAGTTTTCTCGCATGTGCCTTATCGTAAGGTAGGAATATATAAGGAAGAATCGAAAGAATGACATGTGGAGTGGCTGTGGTGGAGGTGAGGTAGTCCAGGCCCCGATGTATCCCACGATGGGTCCTTGTATCCCCGCAATCATTGGATTAATGAATGGCTCGAATGCATTAGTCCAATGATTGCGGGAACGGAAGGGTCCACATAGGGGGGATACTTTTTTGGTATCCTCCTTGGACAAAGTGAAATCGTAAAAATAAGCAACCTAAGTTAAGATACTCATCACTTATATATGTATAAATATTTTGGTTGTTTGTCTATTTGATTAAATGATTAATAAATTAATTAATTAATTAATTAATCAATTAATCAAATAGACAAACAACCAAAATATGTATACATATATAAGTGATGAGTATCTTAACTAAGGTTGCTTATTTTTACGATTTCACTTTGTCCAAGGAGGATACCAAAAAAGTATCCCCCCTATGTGGACCCTTCCGTTCCCGCAATCATTGGACTAATGCATTCGAGTACCTATATGCATTCGAGTACCTATATTCCTACCTTACGATAAAGCACATGCGAGAAAACTTAAATTTAAGACTTGTCCTATAGAGGCATAAAAAATATAATTGATGCCTCTTTTTTCTGGATTTTCACCTTGGCACACGAGAAACGTATGTTTTTATTAATCCACATCCGATATCCCGTGTGCCAAGACGAACCCCCTGAGGTGGGCACCCTTGGGCCCGGACCGCGGGTCTCTCCACAGGTCCGCTACAGCCCCTTAATATCGTTCTTTCGATTCTTCCTTATATACTCGTAGCTTACATTACAAGCACATTCGAGAAAAACTTATTTTTGATATATATTAATAATTAACCTACCTATTATGTTTCTCTGCCTACCAGCGTTAACCGGGTGTTCCGTAATTACCTACTTTAATTAATTAATTAATTAATTAATTAATCAATTAATTAATTAAGTTAGGTAATTACGGAACACCCGGTTAACGCTGGTAGGCAGAGAAACATAATAGGTAGGTTAATTATTAATATATATCAAAAATTAGTTATTCTCGCATGTGCTTGTAATGTAAGCTACGAGTATGTAAGGAAGAATCGAAAGAACGATATTAAGGGGCTGTGGTGCACAGGTAGTCCGGGCCTCGACGTATCCCAAAATGGGTGTTTGCATTCCCACAGGCGCACGATTGGATGAGTGATTTAAATGCATCCTCGGACGTCTATGGGGACGAAAAAGTCCATTTGTAATGGGGATACTTTTTTGATATCCCCCTTATATATGGACTTTTTCGTTCCCACAAACGTCCGAGGATGCATTTAAATCACTCATCGATCGTACGACTGTGGGAATGCAAACACCCATTTTGGGATACGTCGAGGCCCGGACTACCTGTCCACCACAGCCCCTTAATATCGTTCTTTCGATTCTTCCTTACATACTCGTAGCTTACATTACAAGCACATGCGAGAATAACTAATTTTTGATATATATTAATAATTAACCTACCTATTATGTTTCTCTGCCTACCAGCGTTAACCGGGTGTTCCGTAATTACCTACCTTAATCAATTAATTGATTAATTAATTAATTAATTAATTAATTAAAGTAGGTAATTACGGAACACCCGGTTAACGCTGGTAGGCAGAGAAACATAATAGGTAGGTTAATTATTAATATATATCAAAAATAAGTTTTTCTCGAATGTGCTTGTAATGTAAGCTACGTGTATATAAGGAAGAATCGAAAGAACGATATTAAGGGGCTGTAGCGGACCTGTGGAGAGACCCGCGGTCCGGGCCCCAAGTAGTGTTGCCTACCTCGGGGGGTTCGTCTTGGCACACGGGATATCGGATGTGGATTAATAAAAACATTCGTGTTTCGTGTGCCAAAGTGAAAATCCAGAAAAAAGAGGCATCAATTATATTTTTTATGCCTCTATAGGACAAGTCTTAAATTTAAGTTTTCTCACATGTGCTTTATCGTAAGGTAGGAATATATAAGGAAGAATCGAAAGAATGACATGTGGAGTGGCTGTGGTGGAGGTGAGGTAGTCCAGGCCCCGATGTATCCCACGATGGGTCCTTGTATCCCCGCAATCATTGGATTAATGAATGGCTCGAATGCATTAGTCCAATGATTGCGAGAACGGAAGGGTCCACATAGGGGGGATACTTTTTTGGTATCCTCCTTGGACAAAGTGAAATCGTAAAAATAAGCAACCTAAGTTAAGATACTCATCACTTATATATGTATACATATTTTGGTTGTTTGTCTATTTGATTAATTGATTAATTAATTAATTAATTAATTAATTAATCAATTAATCAAATCGTAAAAATAAGCAACCTAAGTTGAGATACTCATCACTTATATATGTATACATATTTTGGTTGTTTGTCTATTTGATTAATTATTTAATTAATTAATTAATTAATCAATTAATCAAATAGACAAACAACCAAAATATGTATACATATATAAGTGATGAGTATCTTAACTTAGGTTGCTTATTTTTACGATTTCACTTTGTCCAAGGAGGATACCAAAAAAGTATCCCCCCTATGTGGACCCTTCCGTTCCCGCAATCATTGGACTAATGCATTCGAGCCATTCATTAATCCAATGATTGCGGGGATACAAGTACCCATTGTGGAATACATCGGGGCCTGGACTACCTCACCTCCACCACAGCCCCTCCACATGTCATTCTTTCGATTCTTCCTTATATATTCCTACCTTACGATAAAGCACATGCGAGAAAACTTAAATTTAAGACTTGTCCTATAGAGGCATAAAAAATATAATTGATGCCTCTTTTTTCTGGATTTTCACCTTGACACACGAGCAACGAATGATTTTATTAATCCACATTCGATATCCCGTGTGCCAAGACGAACCCCCTGAGGTGGGCACCCTTGGGCCCGGACCGCGGGTCTCTCCACAGGTCCGCTACAGCCCCTTAATATCGTTCTTTCGATTCTTCCTTATATACTCGTAGCTTACATTACAAGCACATTCGAGAAAAACTTATTTTTGATATATATTAATAATTAACCTACCTATTATGTTTCTCTGCCTACCAGCGTTAACCGGGTGTTCCGTAATTACCTACTTTAATTAATTAATTAATTAATTAATTTTTCAATTAATTAATTAAAGTAGGTAATTACGGAACATCCGGTTAACGCTGGTAGGCAGAGAAACATAATAGGTAGGTTAATTATTAATATATATCAAAAATAAGTTTTTCTCGAATGTGCTTGTAATGTAAGCTACGAGTATATAAGGAAGAATCGAAAGAACGATATTAAGGGGCTGTGGTGGACAGGTAGTCCGGGCCTCGACGTATCCCAAAATGGGTGTTTGCATTCTCACAGGCGCACGATTGGATGAGTGATTTAAATGCATCCTCGGACGTCTATGGGAACGAAAACGTCCATTTGTAAGGGGGATACTTTTTTGGTATCCTCCTTATATATGGACTTTTTCGTTCCCACAAACGTCCGAGGATGCATTTAAATCACTCATCGATCGTACGACTGTGGGAATGCAAACACCCATTTTGGGATACGTCGAGGCCCGGACTACCTGTCCACCACAGCCCCTTAATATCGTTCTTTCGATTCTTCCTTACATACTCGTAGCTTACATTACAAGCACATGCGAGAATAACTAATTTTTGATATATATTAATAATTAACCTACCTATTATGTTTCTCTGCCTACCAGCGTTAACCGGGTGTTCCGTAATTAGTTTACTACAACTTTAATTGATTAATTAATTAATCAGTTAATCAATCAATTAATCAACTGAAATAGATGGTGAATACGATATGTTTTATTATATACGATTAATATCATGATAATCGCCCGAGTAATCTTTGCTTAATTATTAGAGATGAAGTGAAGAGACTTTGCGAGAAACGATCATAATATATATCGTGTAATAATAATAACAATATTATAATCTGATTGTAAACAAAATTCTGTAAATTGATTAAAATATGAATCAAACGTGTCTTTGTTTGTATCGTTTTGATTAGGAATAAGTTACGCTTCTTAAGAGCATAATCAATAATCCACCCATCCTCTTCCGATAGAATCGAGCACGAATCGAATACACGATAATAATACCACCAGTATCAGAACGAACATTAACGAGCAATGTATCGCGCAACCAGCGACAACTCTCTCTCTCTCTCTCTCTCTGTAATGTGAAGGGACCTTGTAAAAAACAATTAAAAATTATTTTGTTCTCACTAATGATATTTAATAAAATTGCTGAGCAAACAGATTTTCTCATTTTATGGATAAATGATAATATCTAAGATAAATAATTTTTCTATAGAATATTACAATAGAACGGGTTTCTATCTTATTTCGCTAATTATTTAACAAAAGAAATATGCATTCGATATCTTTATTATAAAATATTGCACAGGCAGTATATTGATGTAGCAAACTAATATAATATATATCGTGTAATAATAATAATATTATAGAGTATAATAGAATAGGTTTCTATCTTATTTCGCTAATTATTTAACAAAAATAATATATATTTTATATCTGAATTATAAAATATTGCACAAGCAGTATATTGATGTAACAAACTAATATAATATATATCTCGTGTAATAATAATAATATTATAGAGTATAATAGAATAGGTTTCTATCTTATTTCGCTAATTATTTAACAAAAATAATATATATTTTATATCTGAATTATAAAATATTGCACAGGCAGTATATTGATGTAGCAAAGTAATACATATCGTATAATAATGATAACAATATAATAATCTGATTCTAAACAAAATTGTGTAAATTGATTAAAATGTGAATCAGTCTTGTTGTCTCGTGTGTCTTTAGAATAATATTAAATAAGTTTTTTAATTTTACTACCAAGAAACCATACATGTTACGCACATGTGGATAATATCTCTTAGTTAGTTTCAGAGAAGGATGTAATCGATGTTGTCTGGGACCAGCTCGTGACACCAGCAGCAGTTCCAAATTGTAGGCCAGTGGGCAATAACTTAACGTTAAAACGACATCTCTATTTATTAAAGTCTGAAAATATAAATTCGACATCATTATATATATGTGTGTGTGTGTGTGTGTGTGTGTGTGTGTGTGTGTGTGTGTGTGTGTGTGTGTGTGTGTGTGTGTGTGTTTTCTCATAAACTACGAAGAAACCATACCTGTTACGCACATGTGGGTAATATCTTTTAGTTAGTTTCAGAGAAGGATGTAATCGATGTTGTCTAGGACCACCAGCAGCAGCAGCTCGTGACACCAGCAGCAGTTCCAAATTGTAAGCCAGTGGGCAATAACAACGTTACAACGACATCTCTATTTATTAAATCCTGAAAATATAAATTCGACATCATTATATATGTGTGTGTGTGTGTGTGTGTGTGAGTTTTCTCATAAACTACGAAGAAACCATACCTGTTACGCACATGTGGGTAATATCTCTTAGTTAGTTTCAGAGAAAAATGTAATCGATGTTGTCCAGGACCAGCTGCTCGTGAGACCAGCAGCAGTTCCAAATTGTAGGGTAGTGGGCAATAACAACATTAGGACGACATCTCAATTTATTAAATCCTGAAAATATAAATTCGACATCATTATATATATGTGTGTGTGTGTGTGTGTGTGTGTGTGTGTCTCATAAACTACGAAGAAACCATACCTGTTACGCACATGTGGGTAATATCTCTTAGTTAGTTTCAAAGAAGGATGTAATCGTTTGATGTAATTGTCTGGGACCAGCTCGTGACACACAACAGTTCCAAATAAAAACTTACAAAATATTTATGAAAAGAAAAAACTAAAATTTCTTTGCTTTATACTGCGAGTTGCTGAAAAAAAAAAAAAAATAAGAATTAATAATTCTATCATTAATATACAAAATTTTATATATTAAAGCAGCTTACCTCAGTTTTTGGAGGCCGCCGTCTAGCGGTCCTCCTGCCCCTTCACCTCCTTCTGGCCGGGAAGTGGCCCCTCCGCGCTGTTCCCTCGACGCATCGCGACAATGTTCGATGAAGAATATCGTCGCTCAAATTCTTTTCTCTGGCAGATCCACTCCTCACGCGGTATCCCCGCACGGAAAGATTTTTTTTCTATATTTTGAATTTTCTTCTGGTCATCCATCTGCAAATAAAACAAAATGTTACATTTTACGATTTCACGGTACTTTGAATAAACGCGGTACCATGATATTCCGGCGGAACGGGGATTACCCTACCTACCTTGTGCTACGACAATCCAAAGCGTAATGAGATGCCAGAAACGGGTCCCGCGGCTCACGGCTCAGCGATGGAAGAGGTAACGCACGAAAGCGCGAACCGCGTATATGTCGCACATACGCGATTTCTGGCATCACTGGAGGAGAGTCGTCCTCTCCCCACCACGTGGATAATGCACGGACAAATACGCGATCGTAATTGGTTGAGAACGGGGAGACCGAAGACGTAAGCGAATTGACCAATCACGGTCGAACGGTAAGGCAGCCATATTGAAACGTAAGCAACGGTGAAAATTCTTAAGTCAAAGCGTATCTAGATACATACTACTCCTACAGCCTTGTTACTGCCATTGTAGACGACGCATTAGTTTTAATTGCGCGTGTTTTCGACGAGTTTCCTACGAGTTTCCTTCTTCCATCGCGTAGCAATTTAAATATTGTTAAAAAAAATTCATTAGATAAATATATTTTCATCAAAATTTAAGTCTTGACCGGGTCAAACTAAACATTTACGAAAGATTTATTAATTATATCAACTATTCGTACGAATGCGACGAAGCGAGAAACACATCGACGAGATGGTGCACTTGAACAATCTAATAAGCGACGTAAGACTGGAAGACATCGTAGTAAGATTGCAATAAATAATTACATATCGGTGTCTTAAGTAAAACTTATTCTTCTCACTTAATTTTTAAAATGTTTATCTTTTTCTTATATAGGTAAACAAAATATCAAAGGATGCACGTAGAAACCAATTGTTACAAATCGGAAAAAAGATACGCGAGGAAGTGCTAGCGCAAAAGGGAAACCTGGGCAGTTGTCGTTTGTCTGTGCCTATCGTGCCTATTTGTATCGCGACCCTTGCAAAGTGACGTAAACATTAGAAATATTGTGTCTGTTGTAACCAGTTATAGATGAAACTGTTAATATCGCTACCCACGTGGGTCCATGTGGGATCGCGCGTACAAGGTATGCTACAAAATTGCATATTATTATTACGAGACAAATTGAAAATTTGACATTTATATTAACCTCTTAAAAAAATATTTGTACAGTGTACCGAGGATGAAACAGTGGTTTTCCATTATCGTATCACCGATAGGTAATGTGGTTTTAGCAACGTTAGATGCAGCCAAAATTGCTAATACAATATTCCTTATAACATGTGTCGCTTGTCGGACAAATGGTGATGAGACGGAAGGAGAGAAATTGTAAACAAGAATGGGGTAAGAAGATCATTGCGTCTTGCTTTGCTCGAGGTTTACCTACTACCGTTTCGTCTCACGCGACAGCCAAGATTCCGTTGTCTAGGCGAACGAATAAATAGGAACTCTGCGATACGTGTTCGCATTCGCCAACATCGACCACCGCCAACATCGACCACCGCCAATTGTTCGCTCTTTTTCAGGCCGATACCTCGAGTCCGTTCTTCAAGAACATGCCAATACGAAGCACGTTTGGCGAGGAAGGCCGCCGCCTCACAGCAATCGCCAACGCATTTGTACGCCACGTAGTCGCCTGCTCCGCTCGCAAACTGTCCAAGAACAGCCGTACGGCCAAGACGAGCATAGCGTATATAGATTATGACGTGGATCGCGTCTACCCCGTCATACAGGAGAACTACGGAGAGTAGTTTGCCGCCCTCGTAACGGAGACTAAAGGTGCGTTCCGTTTCACGCATCGAGCACATAGATCGCCTGGAAATCTATAATATATGTTACGTGAACTATAGATTTCCAGGCGATCTATGCGCTCGATGCGTGAAACGGAACGCACCCATATACTTGTACTTGTATAGGTAGCGTCATGATATAAAATTATATCATGGGTGGATAACACGTTTTAGGCCCTGCGCACAATAGAGAAAATATTAGGAATAGGAATAAAATATTTAATATCAGGAGGAGCAATTTGGAATTATTTTACTTCAAACAAGGAAACGAAATGCATTAATTATTTCAAATTTTAATTTTTTTATTTCATTATGCGTTAATCCATTCCGTTCCCCTGTTTGAAGTAAAATAATTCCAAATTGCTCCTCCTGATATTAAATATTTTATTCCTATTCCTAATATTTTCTCTATTGTGCGCAGGACCTAATAGAATTATAAAATATTGCAGAGACAGTATATTGATGTAGCAAAGTAATATCGTGTAATAATAATAACAATATTATCATCTGATTATAAACAAAATTGTGTAAATTGATTAAAATGTGAATCAGATGTGTCTTTGTTTATGCTGTTTTGATTAGGAATAATATTGAATAAGTTTTTTAATTTTGCTACGAAGAAACCATACGTGTTACACACATGTGGATAATATCTTTTAGTTAGTTTCAGAGAAGGATGAAATCGATGGTTGTCTGGGACCAGCTCGTGAGACCAGCAGCAGTTCCAAATTGTAGACCAGTCACAGGTCATTAACTTAACGTTACGCATCCTAAGAGCGTAATCAAGATTCTTATTATTCCAGTGTTACAACCATGGGTACTTGTGAAGGATACGCTACGAGACCAATCTGTCCATTTTCCTATCGGGTCAAGATTGACATCTCTATTAAAGCCTGATAATATAAATTCGACATCATTATTATAAATGTGTATGTGTGTTTTCTCATAAAAAAAACTACTTATTTTCGATGAGAGTTTCCTACGATTTCTTCCATCGCGTAGCAATTTAAATATTGTTAAAAAAAATTCATTAGATAAATATACTTTCATCAAAATTTAAGTCTTGACCGGGTCAAACTAAACATTTATCGAAAATTTATTAATTATATCAACTATTCGTACGAATGCGACGAAGCGAGAAACGCATCGACCAGTACAGTGCACTTAAACAATCTAATAAGCGACATAAGACTGGGAGACATCGTAGTAAGATTGCAATAAATAATTACATATCGGTGTCTTAAGTAAAACTTATTTTTCTGACTTAATTTTTAAAATGATTATCTTTTTCTTATATAGGTAAACAAAATATCAAAGGATGCACGTAGAAACCAATTGTTACAAATCGGAAAAAAGATACGCGAGGAAGTGCTAGCGCAAAAGGGAAACCTTGGCAGTTGTCGTTTGTCTGTGCCTATCGTGCCTATTTGTATCGCGACCCTTGCAAAGTGACGTAAACATTAGAAATATTGTGTCTGTTGTAACCAGTTATAGATGAAACTGCTAATATCGCTACCCACGTGGGTCCATGTGGGATCGCGCGTACAAGGTATGCTACAAAATTGCATATTATTATTACGAGACAAATTGAAAATTTGACATTTATATTAACCTCTTAAAAAAATATTTGTGCAGTGTACCGAGGATGAAACAGTGGTTTTCCATTATCGTATCGCCGATAGGTAACGTGGTTTTAGCAACGTTAGATGCAGCCAAAGTTGCTAATACAATATTCCTTATAACTTGTGTCGCTTGTCGGACAAATGGCGATGAGACGGAAGAAGAGAAATTGTAAAAACAAGAATGGGGTAAGAAGATTATTGCGTCTCGCTTTGCTCGAGGTTTACCTACTACCCCAGTAGCGTCGAGTATCGTATGTTGTCTGTGCCAGTAGCGTCGAGTATCGTATGTTGTCTGTGCCAGTAGCGTCGAGTATCGTACGTTAAAAGTACAAGTCTCGTGGCGTGTCCATACGAGCATTCGTACATTGTCGGTATCAGTGCCGTCGATCATACGTACATTGTCAGCGTCAGTGCCGTCAAATATAGTACATTGTTTATGACTGTAGCGTCGTGTATCGTACGTTGAAAGTGTAAAGTCTCGTCGCGTGTTCATACGAGTATCCGTACGCGTCGTCGGTGTCGGTGCCGTCGACTATACGTACGTTGTCAGTGTCAGCATTGTCCGAGCCAGTGCCGTCGAGTATCGTACGTTCCAAATGTTAGTGTCTCCATACCGGTATTCGTAATTACATTGTCGGTCTCGAAATGTCGAGTGCCACCGAGGACGATGACGTCCAAGTCCATCTCTCCGCCCAGAGAGTGAGGAAGGAAACTGTAACGAGAACACGATGACGGACATACAATTTCTGAATCCACGTTACGTGCAACTGAATTATAAATCCGGTGACGAAATTAGAAGCCAGACGCGCCAGTACACCAAAGATTTGATTTCTTATTGCCGTAATTATGTTCGGCAACGACATCGATTACGCGTCGAAGAGGTTTTGACGTTTGATTATCGTCGTCTTCCCGCCAACATCGATATGTGGCGATACATTCAATGTTATCGCATCTTCGACGTGGAAGCCAACGCGATTATGACCGACGAGATGCTCGCTCGCCGGCTAATATATCGCTTAGAAAATTGGCGAGAATATTTTGATAAATGTATTAAACGCGAACTCAACCTGCTCACCGTCGTCATCCGCGACGATTTATACTTCTCGGAAAGGACGCAATGGTCATCGTGTTCCGCGGTAAGGCGTGTTATACGCGCCGAATTTCGAATCATGTACTTCGTACACGGTCGATCCACAGCCTATAATTACGAAACCGTACGCCACATGATGACGAACGACACGGAGGGGAAATCCGTCGTTGATGAAATCGTTCAAGTGCGTCCGGATGATAAGAGCTATCGGAACGGTCTGGTGCGTGATAAACGCACTAGCGGACGACGACACGGACGACGAAGAAAGCGATGACGAGGATACGAGAGCCCTTCGCTTCGTAATAGCGGCATACGGCACGTGGGCGTACACTAACGCCTTCTTAACCGATGAAGCCACCCTCTGTTCGGACGTACTCGATCTGGCTTGTCGCTGTTACCAGCGATACGAACGGATATTTACGTTGGCGCATTTCCTGCAGGAATACAGGCGGTACGCAAAACCGGATGTTCAATTTGTAATCAGAGGAACCGTGCAAGCGGATGATGTCGCTCGCGCGCTTATCTTGGATCCGCGACATACTTATAACAGAATCGTCCGGACGAGCGTCCAAGTGTGTAACGCGACAACTTTTTTTAAAAAAGCGACGACTTTAATTAAGAGGAGCGTACACGTCGTGCCGAGTGTACTCGTTTATCCTAAACGTAAGGATATTACGTGGTTGACGGTAAAAGTAGGAGACTTTGTCACTTTGTCCAGCGGCGTCCAGCTCGAACCTCGATATATTAGGCAGAGGTTGCGCGAAATCGATCGGAATCGTCGATCCCGCGCTACACGCGATGACGACCGCTCGCCAAGGCCGCCCAGACGACAACGACGACGAGAACCAATCCGATCGCCGCAGCCGAATAGTGATTCGGGCGCGATCGTCACGCCCTCGCGCCGCCCAATCACAAGGTCTTCCGGTTACAACAGCGCAGCCGTTGCGGGTCCATCGTCCGCCGTTTCTCCTCCTCCTCCTCCTCCTCCTCCTCCTCCGCCGACTGCCTCTCCACCGCCGCCACTGCCGTCCGACTGTGGAGTCGAAGGTCGCTTCGCGGCGCCCGAAACACTCGCGCCGTCCCGAAAGATACGCGGTCGACGGCTGTTCGACGCAATGGCCTCATCGACGATCGACGGTCAGGATAGTTCGACATCATCGTGCGTCCCGAGCGACGCTACTCACGTTTCCGTCGTCGAGGATCCGCGCGAATTAAGAAGGAGCTTTCGCGTGCGAGAGAGAAACGCGATAATGCTGAATGAAGAACCTATTAGCGTCTCGTCCGAGTCGCCTATTAGAAGGAGGCCGGTGAGGAGACGGCACAAACGAAAACTGTGAATAATGTATATATTTCATATGAGTATCTGTATGAATCTGTGATTGAATGGAGAAAAGTAGGAGACTGTCACTTTGTCCAGCGGCGTCCAGCTCGAAACCGGATGTTCAATTTATAATCAGAGGAACCGTGCAAGTGGATTATGTCTCTCGCGCGCTTATCTTGGATCCGCGACATACTTATAATAGAATCCATTATACGACGACAGCAACGATTTCCTATTATACAGTCCGGATGATAAGAGCTATCGGAACGGTCTGGTGCGTGATAAACGCACTACCGGACAACGACACAGACGACGAAGAAAGCGATGAATGGCCCGTCCCCAAAACTTTGGCCTCCTCGCTTGTTATTACGTATGCCGCGACTTCCGCAACTCTACGGAGAGTTTGCCGCCCTCGAAACGGAGACTCTAAGGAACCAGGTCCATTTGCGCCTGATATGCGGAATATCGTGTGTCAGATTTTCGCATTCGCCAACGTCGACGACCGAAAAAATGTGTTTTACAAAAATATGCATCTTCTAGCTGAAGAAATTTCCTTCGAACGTAACGAAGTATGTTGCACTCTAAATATTATATTTTAAATAGCATACACACACACACACACACACACACATATACATATAAATAGCGAGCAGTTTAATAACTACAATTCTTATCTAATCAGGATTAACTCGATTTTGGAACTCACTGTCCATCACTGGATACGTGCGAGGCATAACATGGTTGTATGTTAATAATTTGGTTCGTATACCAGGCTTTGGTGATTTTCAAATGTCGCGTATCAAAGCGCTAGATGATCCGTATGAAATTATATACGCTAACCGCGAGAAACTTTCTTCCAACGATGAGATGAAAACAAAAGGAAAACATGGAACACGAATAATCCTATATACCGCAGATCCTGAAAAACAGGTTATATATGTAACACTGTATTTGAATTTATTCGATATTATAATTCTATAGGATTTTCGCGTTTTTCCGTTTTATTTTATATGTATATATTTCTGTATAACAATGCTAATTTTATTTATATACAGGTAGTAACAAATAGCCCAAAAGAAATTGCAAACAGGGGCATAGAACTCTTAAAGGAAGCGAATACCAATTTAGGACCGCGACTACAATCGTCTGTTTTGGCATTTCATGAAACGTATATAACGGAATGTATGGACAGATTGAAAACTCATTACGATACACTGTGACTGTTTTAAGTAGAGTGTATTTGGATGGAAAAGAGAAACGCGAAGAACAAATGACAAATAAAATTAAAATGGAAGCCATAAAAATGTGTCGCGTTATGAAAGTTTTGCAGGAATATATAAATGAATGCGATACAGCTTTCCCAGGAGAACGGAAAATATTACCATTGCATAGGTAAAGTTATAGTTATATATAATAAAGAGAATGTTTCTTCTTACAAACACATGCACAGTGTAAATGCAACATCTATTCCGATTACAGAGCAGCTCGTGGCAAGCATCTCTCACTTGTTATTCGTTTTGCGAGTCCCGGTCGGAACGTTGACGATATAGATTCATCTTCACGCATAGTAATGACACATTAGCTTCATTGAGACGTCAGATATTACGTAGGATTAAAGCAAGCGGGACGAATGTGAAACTCAATTTATTTATTAATGGAGATTCGCTGGAACAGTCCGATGATAGGAAATTTCTTTCTCAGATTCCACTGAGGGACAAAATGGTGAATAGGAGACAAAGTTAAAAGTATATAAGCTTTTGCTATTTAATCTTTTAATAACAATAAAAGAATCCTTCTTGTACTTAATAATCTCGAGCATTCTGGAAGAAAGACACTTATCCGGCGGCCTTCCGTGCTGCTAAAATTTCAACATATGCCAATGATGCCTCCTGTTGTGCTTTCTTTCAGTTCGACCGATTTGAAAGAGTTGTGCCTTCGACATTGCGCGACTCCATTGTACTTTCAGGTAGATATTTAAGAATCAAGTTGTTGCCTCAAATTTAATTGCTTATACTTCGCTTGTTGAGTTGACTATGAAAAGGAAGGGAAAAGAAATTAGAAGTTCGTCAGGAAACTTGCGTGAGATTCGATACAATATTCATCAACGAGAGATATTTATACGACCGTTGAAATTTATTTCGGAATCCGAAAATGTGATTGCTGCGGGCCACTCTATAGTTTATCATGACGCACGCATATACGTTAAACACGACATCGAGTTGTCCGCGATGGGTAATCGTTTAAAAATGAAAACACTGTCCTCATTCGGAACAAAAATTTTTACGGAGAAAAGGAATTGATAAAAAACGTGACGCAAGTAATAAGACGCAAAGAGAATATGGAGCAAACAAATAAGTAGTTTGTATCGTTGTATGGTACGACCTTATATCGTTGATAAAACGATGTGGTCTTCGCAAAAATTGTGAAAACGATCATATCGCACATCGTTTCGATAAAATCGTCCGGTAACAGAGAAGTATTCTACAAAAAAGAATGATAAATAGAGACGAGAAAAAGAAAGTGACGATCTTTAAATTTATCAACCATTAACCGGCCATTGCTCTGACTTATTGAATAAAGAAAGGAACGTGTGTGTGTGTTATATATAGAATATTATATAAAAATAATCTTATAAAAGAAGAAAAAAAAGAATTAAAATCATATAATGTGGAATAAGCGAGCAGTGTGTATAATAAGATTTCGTGCGAAAAACCAACGACTATGTCAGGACACCAGGAAATAATGACGTATTGATTATTATTGTTCGTATTTATCGAATAACCGAGTTAAACACAGTGTACCAAATTATATAATAGCTTCTATTTGTTAAAAATAATAATGGTACCCCTAATCTTACTCAGACATGTACATATATAGACACAAACAACCGCTTTTTATATGTGATAAAAAAATTATTATATTCCTATTATATATACATTGAGATTTAGAGAAACGCTATTGTAAATCCTGGTTTTTGTACACAGACTGTATGCTAAGTTCACTCTCTTTTGTTAACACACGAGATGTAGTCTATAATTATTTGATATTTAATTTTACTCCCACTAAATAATAAGCGCGTATAATATCATGTATAAAAAATACTTGTCCTTTTTTTTTAATTATTCGAAAGATATGGTTCACAAAAACTGTAAGTGTCATGATACTAGTGTCATTTATCTTATGCGTGGTAGAAATAAGGGAGACATAAGTATGTGCGATAGCCGAGCGCGCATTGTACGTAATATAAGATCATTGCCGGAATCGTCGTTTTTGCCATCAGATGAAACAGCGCTCGGCGTTGTAGTTTAAAAAAAAAAAGGAGGAAGAGAGATACGCAAGGGACAACAGTAGAGATTGCGACGGAATGTCATTTTCCTGCGTATACGTACATCATTTAAGATTAGTGTAATTTCGCTGAATACAGATTTCGAGGATGCTACAGACGTAAAACATCGCCTCTACTTTTATTTTTGCGAAAATAATGAAGCATATTTACATTGAAAATTTCAACTCACCGGAATTATACCGATTCCTACAATATGCTTGTGTACGTAATAAAGTAAAGGGAGGAGAGAAACGAAAAGGAAGATTGTGCATCAGTTTTATGGTATGCGTGATCCCATTTCGCAGATATAAATTGACGAATCATGAAATTTACTATTAATTACGTTATGTACATCGCGCGGCGCATTGCGATTTTACATTTGTTTCCGAGTACGAGGGTCATCGGACAGAAGTCGAGAAGATCAAAGGCAAATGCGTGGACTAGGCCGTGCACTGGCGGAAATCACAAGAATAGTGATCATTGTTCTTGAGATCGTATGCTCGTAAAGCTAATTCTCGTAAACACATAGTAGAAAAAAAGAAAATGTCTCCTCGACATTTTCTTACTTCTAGTTTTTAAAAGTAATTTTAATTGTATTTAGCGCGAATGAGACGCTCTAGTCTCATTGTATATGAACATGTATATATTTTAGATTCGTCTCACCTTGTGCGCCATAACGCCATCCTTATCATCCTCCGAAAGTTTTCTAATCAATTCTAATAATTTTTCCCGTTATTTTTTATTGGCGGTCCTCCAACTTGTCCAACTTGAACCATTAGTTTCGTTAGCTCTGCTCTCGACATGTGTTCCATCACCCCACTCACGAAGAATTAGTTAGTCCACGCAGACTCTTTCTAGGATAAATCTTCCCGTCGATTATATAATACCAGGCGATACATAAATATAGTGAACTAATGCCATAACATTGTGTAATAATGATAATAATATCGTCTAATAATGATAATAATATAATTATAAAACATGAACAGGCAGTATATAAATATAGCAAAGTAATATCATAATATATATATGTGTGTAATAATAATAATGATATTATAATCTGATTGTAAACAAAATTTTATAAATTGATTAAAATTTGAATCAGACGTGTCTTTGTTTGTATCGTTTTGATTAGCAATAAGTTACGCTTCTTAAGAACATAATCGATAATCCACCCATTCTCTTCCGATAGAATCGAGCACGAGTCGAGTAAGTACGATAATATCATCAGTTTCCGAACGAACATTAACGAGCAATGTATCGCGCAGCCAGCGACAACTCTCTCTCTCTCTCTCTCTCTCTCTCTGTAATGTGAAGGGACCTTGTAAAAAACAATTAAAAATTATTTTGTTCTCACTAATGATATTTAATAAAATTGCTGAACAAACACAATTTTCTCATTTTCTGCATAAATGATAATATTTAAGATAAATAATTTCTCTATAGAATATTACAATAGAACGAGTTTCTATCTTATTTCGCTAATTATTTAACAAAAGAAATATGCATACGATATCTTAATTATAAAATATTGCACAGGCAGTATATTGATATAGCAAACTAAAATAATATATATCGTGCAATAATAATAATATTATAGAGTATAATAGAACAGGTTTCTATCTTATCTCGCTAATTATTTAACAAAAATAATATACATGTTATATCTGAATTATAAAATATTGCACAGGCAGTATATTGAAATGTGGCAAAGTAATACATATCGTGTAATAATGATAACAATATAATAATCTGATTCTAAACAAAATTGTGTAAATTGATTAAAATGTGAATCAGTCTCGTGTATCTTTGGAATAATATTGAATAAGTTTTTACTACAAAGAAACCATACATGTTACGCACATGTGGGTAATATCTCTTGGTTAGTTTCAGAGAAGGATGTAATCGATGTTGTCTGGGACCAGCTCGTGACACCAGCAGCAGTTCCAAATTGTAGGCCAGTGGACAATAACTTAACGTTACCACGACATCTCTATTTATTAAAGTCTGAAAATATAAATTCGACATCATTATATATATCTGTGTGTGAGTGTGTGTGTGTGTTTTCTCATAAACTACGAAGAAACCATACCTGTTACGCACATGTGGGTAATATCTCTTAGTTTCAGAGAAGGATGTAATCGATGATGTCTAGGACCACCAGCAGCAGCTCGTGACACCAGCAGCAGTTCCAAATTGTAGGGTAGTGGGCAATAACAACATTAGGACGACATCTCAATTCATTAAAGTCTGAAAATATAAATTCGACATCATTATATATGTGTGTGTGTGTGTGTGTGTTTTCTCATAAACTACGAAGAAACCATACCTGTTACGCACATGTGGGTAATATCTCTTAGTTTCAGAGAAGGATGTAATCGATGTTGTCCGGGACCACCAGCAGTGTAGTAAAACTTATTGTTAGAAAATATACAAAAGAAAAAAAAAGAAAATCTTTGCCGCTTTTTATACCGCCGCTGCGAGTCGCTAAAAAAAAATAAGAATTAATAATTGTATCGTTAATATACAAAAGTTTATATATTAAAACAGCTTACCTCAGGTTTTTGAGACCGCCGTCTCGCGGTCCTCCTGCTCCTCCTCCTCCTCCTCCTTCTGCTCCTCCTTCTTGCGTCCTTCGTCCTTGTCGCCCGTCGTCCCCTCGGACGGCGTCAGCGTCAATGTGCTTGCCTTCGGCTTCGGTGCTTCGTTGTGGTCGCGGTCGTCACCCGTCCCCTCGCCGCCATCCTCATCCTCCTGGCCGGGAAGTGGCCCCCTTACCGCATCCTCCGGACGCCGCATCGCGTCGATATCAAACCTGCTATCACACTGCTCGACAAAGTAGACGAACGCGCTAGAGGGGGACGAGGATGGCGGCGAGACGGTGCGTGACGATGGCGGCGAGGCGGTGGGTGACAATGGCGGCGAGAGCAACGATTCCTCTAACTTCCTTTTTTCTCGGTCATCCATCTGCAACTAAAACATAAAAGTTGCTTTCCATTTACATCAAAACTGAGATAATTCTCACTTGCGTTCTCTCTCGCTCGCACGTAGCATACATGCGAGTGAGAGAGAACGCAAGTTAGAATTATCTGAGATTTGATGTAAATGGAAAGCAACTATAATGTCACATTTTACGAGTCGCGGTACCATGGTATCCCGGCGGAGCGGGGATTAGGGCCACCGCGCAAGCTTTTCCGTAATGCATTACGTTACGTTAAGTACTGATTCTAAACCTAAACCTAAATCTAAACTCGTACGTAATCTCAAACTTCAGTCAACGCACAGAGAAAATCGTAACGTAACAAAAGCATACTACGTTACAATTTTGTTTGTGCGTTGACTGAAGTTTACAATTACGTACGAGTTTAGGTTTAGGTTTAGGTTTAGGTTTAGGTTTAGGTTTAGGTTTAGGTTTAGAATCAGTACTTAACGTAACGTAATGCATTACGGAAAAGCTCGCGCGGTGCCTCTTACCCTACCTACCTTCTGCTACGACGATCGAAAGCGTAATGAGGAGAGTCGTCCTCTCCCCAACACGTGGATAACGCGCGGACAAATGCGCGATCGTAATTGGTGGAGAACGGGGAGACCGAAGACGTGAGCGAATTGACCAATCGCGATCGAAAGGTAAGGCAGCCATATTTGTTGCTTTCCATTTACGTCAAAACTCAGATAAATCTCACTTGCGTTCTCTCTCGCTCGCAGGTAGCATACATGCGTCGCAAAACATGGGATAAAATCTTTAACGGAACATATTTTTATTCCAATCGACAATCGACATCATTTTAGGCAGAATTAGGTTAGATTGGCGAAACGGAATAAATATCTACACTCGAATGAATCATATACATTGTCAATTAACTGACGTCGATAACAAATATATTGTTGAAAAATGAATAAAGAAACATTGAACGAATACTTGGAAATTTTGGCTGGCCATATTTTTGATAATGATAAGCTGGTAATTATATCGCGAACACGTGCATATATAATGCTTATCTATATTTTGTATATAAATATAATTAATGCATAACTAATATTTTTAGGTCACTTATAAATGGCTAAGTAACGAGTTACACGTTCATGTGAATATAGCAAAACAGATCTTATGGGAATTGTACCAAAAATATAAAAACAACGGTATTGAATGCACATATTTATTAATAGGCTTTCTAAAGGATAATGAAATGCGTGTAGAGATAGTAAAAGAATCTGCTTTGTCGAAGGCTAAAGAAAAGTTCGATAAAATCATTTCGGAGCATCTCTACAGCGTTCACAAACCTCTTGCGGATTTGGGATTACTCGCCACTTCTGGTCCTGGAAATGTAAATTACAGTGCGATAAAATGTGATGCCTGTAAAGAGAGAAGCGATGAGGAAATGCACCTGTTTCGTTGGGGTACAGCTGCAAAGAAAATTACATTGGAAAATAGGACAAATTCAAAGCCTGTAGATTTTGTAAATCCATCAAAGGTAGAAAAGAATTCCGATACGGCAAAGAAAAGTGGATTTAATAATTTGTTCGGTACGACTGGAAAGCCAAAGAATTCGGAAAAATTAAAATCCTTTCGAAAACGGAATAAATGCTCGACGAAGGAAGATAAAAATTTTTTAAAGGAAACAAAATTGACGAAGAAGGAGGAAGATTCGATGAAAAAAGATGAAGCTTTAAGGAAGGAAGCTAAAGAATTAACAGAAAAGGAAAAACATTTTGTGGAAAATGATAAAGATTCTGTACAAAATCATAAAAATTCTTCTAAGAATCAAGGTTCTATGGAGAAGAATAAAGGCTCTGTCAATTCTATCGCTAAAAAAGTGTCTCCAAAGAGCACTTGTGTAAAGTCGGGAAGCTTGGATAATTTTTTCCGTAAACTTGCATCTCCTTCAAAGCCTACGGAAATGATATTAACGGAAAAGAAAAACTATAATGCCAAACAGGCAGAAGTTACGGAAAAAAGGAAAGCTAAAGATAAGGAGAATTTACGTGGAAAAAAGCGTAATAGAAGCAAAGAAACGAAAGAAACTGTCAAGAAGAGAGAGAAAGTGGAGAAGAATCAATCCACGTTGACAGATTTTTTTAAGAGGTTTTAGATTTGTGTTTTAATTTTGAAAGTTCAATTAATTCATAAATATTTGTTTATTCTATATTTTTATAAATTATTTATTAAGATATAGATGATTGAATTAAACGATAAATATTATATACAACATTAGTAACGATAAGTGATATTCAATATTAATATTTTTGTGTAACGCAATATTGAAAAATTTTTTTAATTCATATTTGGTTATCGTTAAGCGCTTGCTAATTTATCGTTTAGCAACTAGTTGATTTATCAATTATTATTCTATACGTTTTGTTTAAAATTAATAACTAACTTTCAAATATTATTTAATAATAAAAAATTTTTAATATAAAAAATGTTGCAGTTTAATATTTTAGAAAATACCTTAAAAATTAATGAAAAAAAATAATATAAATATATGTATAATATATCAAAGTTACCGTATAATTTGATTTGCTACGGAATATTCCACAAATATTGTATAGTTGATACAAATTATAAATTGTAACTAATCATTTAAATTTATCACGCTTCATTTCTCGCAACAAGATGACCAGATAATACATTATCTGGTAAACGTACTTATCAGATATATTATCAGGATTGGTTATAGTAGTTGCACCTTTTGCTCCGACTGAATAAGCCTAACCTAGTATTGATACCTAGTCTGAATGTGAAATTAAATCGCGAATAATAAAATTACGAATCATAATGTTTAATTACTGTAATATCATTATGTTATTGCTTTTAATCGTGTGCAACAAATGTTTGTGTGGCATATGCAAAACCTGTATATGTTCTGCCTTAAGTAAGTCCAAAAAAAAAAGAGAAATCTATAAGGCATAAGGAGAAACGATAAAAATTAATAACTAATAAATAAAACTGATATATAATAAAATTAACAAATATATATTATATTATTACTACCAATCATAAATATTGATATTATGTCTTTTAAAAGAGAAGATAACAGACTATAAGAAGAATTATAATAAATAAACGATGGTAAATAAAATTAATGATTAGTAAAATATGTATACATTTTTATGCTATTATTAATTATAAATATTTTTATGATATATATATATATATATATATCTGTTCTTATAGATGCAGAAACAATTATTGATTGCCATGACAAACACCTAGGAGTCAATGATGTCTTTAATTTCGATCCTTCAAGAATCTAAACGATCTCGAAGACTTAAATTACTCCCATAATCTATTACGGGGCTTCGATATTTCCATCCTAAACATAGACTCTTCCCTTTTCAAATTTAATTTAAGTCATAATCGGATCAATAGCTTGGAGAGAAGCTCGGAAAACACAACAACCAAATTGAAAGTTCTCGATGCGTCTCGCAACAATCTTACTAATCTGGTAGCGTATAGCAATTTTATTTAATTATGTCAATAACAATTATTTAAATTTGTCGAAGATAATTATAATAATAAATTACATAAATAAAAATAGTTATATAATATGTAATTATTTTATAATATATTAATATTATATACTAATCTCTTATTCGTTTCATTTTATTACTTTATAGAATTTTCTCGATGGGTTACCGCAACTGAAATATTTGGATCTCTCCTTCGATAAATTGACTATTCTCCCAACCAAGTCACTGTTCCGCCTGCAGCATTTGAAGATTCTTTACGTCAACAACAATCATCTTCTCGATTTAAATCTCCAAAATCTACCATCGTCACTGCTGGAACTCTTTACGCAGGAAACAATTTTATTAACCACTTATTACTACAAAAATCATCGATTCGTATTTTAAACATTCGAAACAATCGCATTCCTGATATATATCTAAAAATTTAACATTATTGGAAGGATTAAAAGATGTAAATATTAATGGAAATTCTTTGTCAGGATTTCCAGATATTTTTCTGAAAGATTTGGAAATACTGGATTTATCCTTTAACGATCTAACAATGATTCCAGAAACGGTTTCTATTAAGAATTTTAAAAGTTAATGAAAATCGTCTAAAAGATATAAAAATCCGGTCTGAATTGAGATTGGAAAGGCTTGAAGTAAATATTGTGGAGACGATTGAAGAGATTAGTGAACAAGCATTTCTAATGCTACGGGAGAGAGAGAGAGAGAGAGAATGATTGTATCAACGTAACTATTTCGAGTAATAAGAAATTGAGTACAATAGAGAAAAATGTTTTTCAGTGTATTTATTATTCGTGTATAGATTTAATTTAATAAATATGAAAGCTTACCCTTTTCTCTTTCGTCGTTTGTCTCGGTGTCTCGTTCTTCTCTTTCTCTTCACGAGAATCGGAGAGAAATATCTGTTGATTAAAAAAAAAAGTAAGATTAATCAGGGAATTCGACAAATTGTTAACGATTACAACAATAATAAAAATAATAATATAAATAAGCTTACCTCTTCCAGCTTACCCTCCTCCGCCGCTTCTCTCAACAAGCGATAGATTTTTTCGTTCGATCCGACGATATTGCTCTGCCTCCTGTTTTTATCATCTCGATCAAACTAAATTGGGAGAGGAGCCTGCCCTTACTCCTAATGCGTTCGCCTGAAAAGAAAGATATTATTTTCAATGAGAGAGAAACGATAAGTATATGGCAAACGTATAAATGTCTATAACGAGATGATAGATGTACACCTTCTTCAATTTCGTTCGTCCCGCTGCCTTGCCGCCAACAACGATATAACGCACCCTCCGAGAAAGCTTGCGAACGATGCGCCCACCGCGGTGTCCGTTATTAATTTACAGACTTCTGCTCCGGACATGTACTCCGTCACTCCGGTAATAAAAAACGTTAGTCCACGCAGACTCCTGCCACTTTCTTCTCCGGAACGAAACGACGAAGCGATCGGTTAAAGAATTTTATCCATTTTTTCAAAACAGGGTTTTTTACGCCGTACGTGCATTTCTTTACTTTAATGTGTAAGGGCCCGAGCGCAGACTTTTGCATAAGCGCGCGTAATCGTAAGCGTAAGGAAATTGATCGGTCCGTAAATACATATGCGTAAAGAAACGTTACCTCTTTCGAGCCTGATTCTTTTTCTATATTTAAAAACTCGTCGAGCTTGGTCTGTCCCTTGGAAGCTAACGCTTCCGCGCCACTGGGCTTAGCTTCCTCCGGAACGTCTGAAAAGTTTGCGAACCATCTTTATTAATATCCTCTTATCATCGTCAGAGCCAAACGAGACGATATATAACATCGTTGTCCACATATGGAAACGCGAAATTGATATACGTCCGCACCGTTACGTTTCCGTCAGCGTTGAGCTTCGACTAGCGATATAGTGGTAAGTATTACGTGTTTGAAAAGCGAAATTAACCCTTTCACCCCCATCAAAATTTAAGCAAGTGAATACCTGTGTATCGTTAACGAATCGACGAGTATTACTTGATGTATAATACGGAACAATTATTAGATATAAGATAAATTATTATTATTAAGTAAACTGCAGTAGCTTTATCAGAGTCGGGGGGAGGGGCTCCGCCCCTCCCCCCGAAACCCCCCACCCCGCCAGCGCCCGTACCGCGTCACCTGTAGAGTCGGGGGGAGGGGCTTCGCCCCTCCCCCCGAACCCCCCTCCCCAAACGCCCCCCCCCGTCGCGCGTCACGGGTGTACGTAAATCGACGTATTTCTCAATTCTCTATCGATTGGAGGAGTCAAATTTTAGTCGATATATCGCGTCCCGTATCACCCCTTAAGACTTGTAAATTTCTACACCCCACTCCAAGTATACAGGGCCCAAAGGGTGAATCCTAGGCGGATGGGCTAGAGGACCAAAATTGTAGCCCTTCGCGAGACCGATCGATGTCTCTCGGGAGACAACCCTCCCCCGTCAACGGTTTTCGAATTACGGACCCAAAATACCAAAGGACGCTATACACCCCTATAACTAAGGAACGGAGACCGATATCGATACGGAACTTGCGTCAAAATCCGTTTCGAACAATTACCCTCCCATTTCTACGATAAAAAAAAATTTTTTTTTCACCCCTTTGGACCAAGTATACAGGGCCCAAAGGGTGGGTCCTAGGGGGGTGGAGTACAGGACCAAAATTGTAGCCCTTCGCGAGACCGATCGATGTCCATCGGGTGCCAACCCTCCCCCGTCAACGGTTTTCGAGTTACGGACCCAAAATAGTAAGGGGCGCTTTGCACCCCTATAACTAAGAAACGGAGACCGATATCGATACGGAACTTGCGGCAAAATCCGTTTCGAACAATTACCCTCCCATCTCTACGATAAAAAAAAAATTTTTTTTCACCCCTTTGGACCAAGTATACAGGGCCCAAAGGGTGGGTCCTAGGGGGATGGAGTACGGGACCAGAATTGTAGCCCTTCGCGAGACCGATCGATGTCCATCGGGTGCCAACCCTCCCCCGTCAACGGTTTTCGAGTTACGGACCAAAATAGCAAGGGGCGCTTTGCACCCCTATAACTAAGGAACGGAGATAGATATCGACGCGAGACCAACGCCAGAATCCGTTTCGCGTGACCAATTTTCGATTTCCGTAATGAAAAAATTTTCACCCCTTTGGACCAAGTATACAGGGCCCAAAGGGTGGGTCCTAGGGGGGTGGAGTACGGGACCAAAATTGTAGCCCTTCGCGAGACCGATCGATGTCCCTCGGGTGCCAACCCTCCCCCGTCAACGGTTTTCGAGTTACGGACCCAAAATAGTAAGGGGCGCTTTGCACCCCTATAACTAAGAAACGGAGACCGATATCGATACGGAACTTGCGTCAAAATCCGTTTCGAACAATTACCCTCCCATTTCTACGATAAAAAAAAAATTTTTTTTCACCCCTTTGGACCAAGTATACAGGGCCCAAAGGGTGGGTCCTAGGGGGGTGGAGTACGGGACCAAAATTGTAGCCCTTCGCGAGACCGATCGATGTCCCTCGGGTGCCAACCCTCCCCCGTCAACGGTTTTCGAGTTACGGACCAAAATAGCAAGGGGCGCTTTGCACCCCTATAACTAAGGAACGGAGATAGATATCGACGCGAAACCAACGCCAGAATCCGTTTCGCGTGATCATTTTTCGATTTCCGTAATAAAAAAATTTTCACCCCTTTGGACCAAGTATACAGGGCCCAAAGGGTGGGTCCTAGGGGGGTGGAGTACGGGACCAAAATTGTAGCCCTTCGCGAGACCGATCGATGTCCCTCGGGTGCCAACCCTCCCCCGTCAACGGTTTTCGAGTTACGGACCAAAATAGCAAGGGGCGCTTTGCACCCCTATAACTAAGGAACGGAGATAGATATCGACGCGAGACCAACGCCAGAATCCGTTTCGCGTGACCAATTTTCGATTTCCGTAATAAAAAAATTTTCACCCCTTTGGACCAAGTATACAGGGCCCAAAGGGTGGGTCCTAGGGGGGTGGAGTACGGGACCAAAATTGTAGCCCTTCGCGAGACCGATCGATGTCCCTCGGGTGCCAACCCTCCCCCGTCAACGGTTTTCGAGTTACGGACCAAAAATAGCAAGGGGCGCTTTGCACCCCTATAACTAAGGAACGGAGATAGATATCGACGCGAAACAAACGCCAGAATCCGTTTCGCGTGACCAATTTTCGATTTCCGTAATAAAAAAAATGCAAAAAAGCTGGAACCCCGTAACCTAACCTAACCGTAACCCAATGCTAACCGTAACCCAATGCTAACCGTAACCCAATGCTAACCGTAACCCAATGCTAACCGTAACCCAATGCTAACCGTAACCCAATGCTAACCGTAACCCAATGCTAACCGTAACCCAATGCTAACCGTAACCCAATGCTAACCGTAACCCAATGCTAACCGTAACCCAATGCTAACCGTAACCCAATGCTAACCGTAACCCAATGCTAACCGTAACCCAATGCTAACCGTAACCCAATGCTAACCGTAACCCAATGCTAACCGTAACCCAATGCTAACCGTAACCCAATGCTAACCGTAACCCAATGCTAACCGTAACCCAATGCTAACCGTAACCCAATGCTAACCGTAACCCAATGCTAACCGTAACCCAATGCTAACCGTAACCCAATGCTAACCGTAACCCAATGCTAACCGTAACCCAATGCTAACCGTAACCCAATGCTAACCGTAACCCAATGCTAACCGTAACCCAATGCTAACCGTAACCCAATGCTAACCGTAACCCAATGCTAACCGTAACCCAATGCTAACCGTAACCCAATGCTAACCGTAACCCAATGCTAACCGTAACCCAATGCTAACCGTAACCCAATGCTAACCGTAACCCAATGCTAACCGTAACCCAATGCTAACCGTAACCCAATGCTAACCGTAACCCAATGCTAACCGTAACCCAATGCTAACCGTAACCCAATGCTAACCGTAACCCAATGCTAACCGTAACCCAATGCTAACCGTAACCCAATGCTAACCGTAACCCAATGCTAACCGTAACCCAATGCTAACCGTAACCCAATGCTAACCGTAACCCAATGCTAACCGTAACCCAATGCTAACCGTAACCCAATGCTAACCGTAACCCAATGCTAACCGTAACCCAATGCTAACCGTAACCCAATGCTAACCGTAACCCAATGCTAACCGTAACCCAATGCTAACCGTAACCCAATGCTAACCGTAACCCAATGCTAACCGTAACCCAATGCTAACCGTAACCCAATGCTAACCGTAACCCAATGCTAACCGTAACCCAATGCTAACCGTAACCCAATGCTAACCGTAACCCAATGCTAACCGTAACCCAATGCTAACCGTAACCCAATGCTAACCGTAACCCAATGCTAACCGTAACCCAATGCTAACCGTAACCCAATGCTAACCGTAACCCAATGCTAACCGTAACCCAATGCTAACCGTAACCCAATGCTAACCGTAACCCAATGCTAACCGTAACCCAATGCTAACCGTAACCCAATGCTAACCGTAACCCAATGCTAACCGTAACCCAATGCTAACCGTAACCCAATGCTAACCGTAACCCAATGCTAACCGTAACCCAATGCTAACCGTAACCCAATGCTAACCGTAACCCAATGCTAACCGTAACCCAATGCTAACCGTAACCCAATGCTAACCGTAACCCAATGCTAACCGTAACCCAATGCTAACCGTAACCCAATGCTAACCGTAACCCAATGCTAACCGTAACCCAATGCTAACCGTAACCCAATGCTAACCGTAACCCAATGCTAACCGTAACCCAATGCTAACCGTAACCCAATGCTAACCGTAACCCAATGCTAACCGTAACCCAATGCTAACCGTAACCCAATGCTAACCGTAACCCAATGCTAACCGTAACCCAATGCTAACCGTAACCCAATGCTAACCGTAACCCAATGCTAACCGTAACCCAATGCTAACCGTAACCCAATGCTAACCGTAACCCAATGCTAACCGTAACCCAATGCTAACCGTAACCCAATGCTAACCGTAACCCAATGCTAACCGTAACCCAATGCTAACCGTAACCCAATGCTAACCGTAACCCAATGCTAACCGTAACCCAATGCTAACCGTAACCCAATGCTAACCGTAACCCAATGCTAACCGTAACCCAATGCTAACCGTAACCCAATGCTAACCGTAACCCAATGCTAACCGTAACCCAATGCTAACCGTAACCCAATGCTAACCGTAACCCAATGCTAACCGTAACCCAATGCTAACCGTAACCCAATGCTAACCGTAACCCAATGCTAAATTACTTTGCTTTGCCTAACCTTAAATTATTATAGCGATGGTTATCCTTTGGTTCGTTCGTAATTTAGCTTAGCTCAGGTTTTTATTTGCCTTACATTATACGTACGTAGGTTGATTGAATATATATATGAACGAGGCTTGTTGAATAGAAAGATACTTTTACACTCATTGTTGTACCAATAATGTACTATTGGTAAATATAGTGAATAGGGGACCCAGTCCCGATGACCTTAACCTTGACATATGTTGTCAAGGACATAATTCTGAGTAACTTTTTCTTCTAATTTAATCGTCGCTCGTTGCTTATTAAAAAAAAAAAAAAAAAAAAAAAAAAAAAAAAAAAAAAGTAACTTTACAACTTACAAAGTACATGCTACATTGTAAAGCAAGGTCCACCCTGTTTACCAGCGAGGTGGGTGCGGGAGGAGGGCCGAAAGCCCCCTTGCACCCCCGTGTGTGTGTGTGTGCACGCGCGCTCGCGTGCTTCCTGTCCGTACATGTACTTTGGTATATTTCAAACTTTTTTTTTTTTTTTTTTTTTTTTTTTTTTTTTTAAATAACTTTTTAATAAGCAACGAGCAACGATTAAATTAAAAGAATAAGTTACTCAGAATTACGTCCTTGACAACATATGTCAAGGTCAAGGTCATTGGGGCTGGGTCTCCTATTCGCTATATTTACCCTTTTATTTTATTTTTGAACACCCTATATATGTAAAAACTTGTGTTTATTTCAGTTTATATGTGTAGTATACGTAGGACTATTTCTGTAAACTAACTTAAATATCCAGTTTTTTATTGTCAGACTATGTATAAATCTTGATTTTTACAAATTTTTGTTTGTTAATAATTTTCTAATAAGCAACGAGCGACGATTAAATTAGAAGAAAAGAAAAAAAAAGAAAAAAAGTTACTCAGAATTATGTCTTTGATAACATATGTCAAGTTCAAGGTCATTGGGGCTGGGTCCCCTATTCGCTATATTTACCGTACTATTAATGATAGACGTATCTATACACGCTCCAAACTGCACGTTTATTTCTACAATTGTTTGTTGGTTTAATAGTAAACACGATGAGTGAACAGATGAACCTCTGGACCTTTTTCTCTCTTAGACCAAGTATGTAACTCGTAAACCAGCCATTTCAAGGGAAAAGTGCATAGCACTTTTTTATAGAACTCGGTAATCCCTACAAGAATGTCCCTATGATCGAGTTTCTAAATTCAACGGTTTACGAGAAATGGTCCTCTATCTGTCTTCGTCCAAGTATGTAACTCGTAAACCAGCAGTCCTAGGCGAAAAGTGCATAGGATTTTTTTTTTTTAGAACTGTAATCTCTACAAGAATGCTCATATGATTTGACTGTCTAAACCCAATGGTTTACGAGAAAAGGTCTTCTGTCTTCGTCCATCTAACTTGTAAACCAGCGGTTCTAGGGGAAAAGTGCATTAGCGTCTCAAAGTCTGAGGATACTTTGCGCATGCGCACTACAGTTATAAAATAAATTTATTTTGCACGTAATTAAAAAAAAAATTTCATTTCACAAACGTAACATTGGTATATTTGTAAATCACAAACGATTTCCTGTCGATTACAGTTATCAGTTATCATAAAATCTGTTTATTACTAAGAAGATGTACTATATTTCATACGATATTGTACTATATTTTAATTTATAGATTATGGTTTTGTTAACGTTTATGTTGCAACCAATAACAAAGCTCTGCTTTTCCGAAAAAGCAGTGCTCTCATTGGATATCGCTCATCGCTCATCGTGTCCAGTGTGCGAGGGCCATTAGTGGGAACGAACTCTTAAGGCCCTCACACACAGATTGGCGTAGCTGCATATGCATAGCGTAAGACCGTCTGAACCAATGAGCATCGAAATAAAATCGCCATATTGATTTACATAGCATGCTTATTGGTCCAGATGGTCTTATGCTATGCATAAGCATCTATGTCAATTTGTGTGTAAGGGCCTTTAGAATTCAGTACGTTTAAGCCGGTATTCATAGTTCGTTCTTATATTTAAGATCATTTCAAATATGATCTTAAGATGCTATGTCGCCATTTCATTGGTTGAATGAGATCTTAAGACGATCTAAGACTACACTTAAGTGCCGGTCTACAATAGATGATTTAAGCCCTAAGCCTTAAAAAATTGACCAATCACAATCAAGTATGAGGAGAATACTCGACTGTGATTAGTCAATTTCTTAAGACTTAGGGCTTAAACCACCTATTGTAAATCGGCACTAAAGCCCGTATCAGACTACGCATTAAAGATTGAGATTCAAGGTTCAAGATTAAAATTTGACCAATCAGAATAAAGAAATTTTAGTCTCTTTTGTTCTGATTAGTCAAATTCTAATCATTAATCTTCAATCTTCAATTTTGAATGCGTAGTCTGATACGGACTTTAGTGCCGATCTACAATAGGCGGTTTAAGCCCTAAGCCTTAAGAAATTGACTAATCGACTAGTCGAGTATTCTCCTCATACTTGATTGTGATTGGTCAATTTCTTAAGGCTTAGGGCTTAAATCATCTATTGTAGATCGGCACTAAAGTCCGTATCAGACTACGCATTGAAAATTGAAGATTGAAGATTAAAGATTGGAATTTGACTAATGAGAACAAAACGGACTAAAATTTTTTTATTCTGATTGGTCAAATTTCAATCTTGAATCTTCAATTTCAATCTTTAATGCGTAATCTAATACGAGCTTAAGGCCGTAAGCAAATCAACCAATCACAGTTCGAACATTCTTATTACGTTTTAGAATGCTTGATTGTGATTGGTCGATTTGCTTACGGTCTTACGATTACGACTAAAACTTTTTAACGTGCAATGGCTTTAAAAGACTTGAATTCATAGTAGAATATAGTAATTAATTGATCAGGGTTGGATTAACCCGTTCATTCGAAAACGCTATTAGTATAGCTGTCAATCAGTATGTCCGATAAATAGCGTTTTCGAATGTAGCAAATTTAATCGGTCTCAGAGCGATTAATGACGTCATTGCATCGTCTCTGCCAATAAAAGTCTTAAATTTATAGTAAAATATAGTGATTAATTATACCGAATTGGGTTAACCCGTTCATTCGAAAACGTTAAAATATACAGGGTGTCTGACAAGTAAGTGACCAAACGGAAAGTGGAGGTAGATTGGGTCAAACTGAAAAGAAGTCCTGTACCATATGGCAGTGCAATAAAGTATGACGAGGAGAGGACAGTAATGGATGGAGAACTAAGAGAGAGAGGTATATTGTGGGATATCGACGTTATTGAGACCATCAGGGACAAAGATTGGTTAACATTCGAGTGCATCTTTAACTTTATTTAAAAAAATAAAGAGAATAATATAAGCAATTTTATACATAAGAAGAGGATCATAAGAACTAGAGACCCTGTGTCATATAACCTAAAGGTGAAGTTGAAGACACACCAAATTTTCTTCACCCGAAGAAAAAAAACTCAGTATTTTAAGGCCGGTATTCATAGTCCGTTTTTATATCCAAAATTGTCTTAAGCCCGAATCACACTAGCGGCTCGCGGCTGCGATTGCGATTGCGTTTGTGATTGTGATTTGCTACGCCCCAATCATACTTGCAATTGGTGCTTTCTGATTGGCTGAGGCAATCGCAATCGCAGCCGCGAGCCGCTAGTGTGATTCGAGCTTTAAGTGTGGTCTTGTGCCGTCTTATGCCCGTATCAGACTACGCATTGAAGATTGAGATTCAAGATTCAAGATTGAAATTTGACCAATCAGAACAAAGAAATTTTAGTCTCTTTTGTTCTGATTAGTCAAATTTTAATCTTTAATCTTCAATCTTCAATTTTCAATGCGTAGTCTGATACGGGCATTAAGATTTCATTTAACCAATGAAATGGCCGCATATCATCTTAAGATCGTATCTTAAAACGATCTTCAATATAAGAACGGACTATGAATAACGCCCTAAGAATTCTTTTTTATAACTTATTGCTCACTGGGTAATTCCAATGTAATTACATAATTACATAATTAATAATTACATTGTAATATGTAATTATGTAATAACTATATTATATATAATTCTTTATAAATAATTTATAGATAATTTTGTACATAATCATCCCAGGTAGCAAGGGTAGTCTTTTTGACTTAATTTGACGTCAAAATAACGTCAAAATGACTACTTTTGCTACCTGGGACAATGCTTTGTACATTAATGTAAACAAGTATAAAGAATATTTATTGTTGTCATTCGACAACCAACTGGCGTATAGACAAATTCTTTATTGAAGCCTAATCAACCATATAGAAAAAGAAGAAGTTGTCATTCGACACTTGGACAGATAGACATTTAAAAGTGATGCATATACACTCATGCGTACGTTTTACGTCTTAATTTTCGAGACATGACTATGAGAAATATTACGGGATCATTTTCTAATGCACTATTAGGGATGAGTCTCTTATTTTGTATAATTATTTAACTTTTATGATTAAGTATATCGTGAGAGAGAGAGAGAGAGAGAGAGAGAGAGAGAGAGAGAGAGAGAGAGTGAGAGAGAGAGAGAGAGAGAGAGAGAGAGAGAGAGGCCACGATTTTCTTTTGAAACAAATATTTCGCGCGCTTTATTCGGTATCGATGATAAATAGGTACCGACGATCAGCATTCGTCGGTTTCCGCCATTATTCGTCATAGGGAGTGTCCGGCGATGTAGCGTCGCGTTTGTAATCAAACGCTTTTATATATTTGACATTTTTTATTTTATTCCTTAAGCTTGATTCGCGCTTTATTGTATCCAGTATGAGATCCAGTATGTTTAAATAAATATCTTAATCAGAACTCTCACAGTGAATATCTTAAACGAATTATTATATATGTAAAACGAATGAACAAAGTGGCACAGGTTAACAAGGTAGTCATCTAGGGGGAGTGTCTAAGAGCTGAATTTTATCAGTTCTATTTTTGCCATAATCGCATTTTTGTTAAACAATATTCTGAATCAGTATCAGTGGTATAATACTGTAAATTATAATTTGATACTTCTAAAATGTTTATTGCATAATACGTTACAAGGTGTCCAGAATGATGTCTTATTTATTGAGTAGCGTGGCATTCTCGCTAATTCTTTTATTACCTGCGTTTGCACAAAATATTTTGTACGGAGAACCAACTTATGAGTGCCCTCAACATTGGATGCAATTTCAAGAATCGTGCTATCGTTTTATCAAGAGTCCGCTGAGACCGCGAGAGGATGCACGAAGGAATTGTCAAGCATTTCAAAGTGATCTACTTACTATTAATACAATAGAGGAGCATGGATTTGTACTCTATCAATTGCTATGGCAGGATCCGCAACATCGTAGATGGTATACTGGAGTAAAACTACAGAGTGGCTTATGGATAAATGAGGCTGATAGTACAACCTTAATAAATATGGATAATGCCTTTCTACCTGAACCCAATGACAATATAATAGGAAGAGATTATTTGGCATACTCCTATTCTAATAACCTTCAGCGTTGGGGATTAGAAAAGGTCACTGGCAGAGAAGAGCTCTTATATATTTGCGAAGCACCCATCGCTACTCTTCATAACTTGGTAGATGATGATCGTACTTATCAATATGGCATTGATATTGATAACCCTCTTCAAATACCTAGAGGACCATATTTTATAAAACAACCTATAAGCAAAGTATTTGACGTATCAAAGAGAAGGATAAGTAATGATGTTTCCCTGAGTTGTCTAGCAGGTGGCTACCCTACTCCAACCTATGAATGGTTTAAAGAAGATTATGAAAATGATCGGCTTATTGCAACAAAAATAGATCCTCTTTCAAATAGCAGATATACTGTGAGCGGCGGAACATTGATCATTTATGAGCCTGAACAAGTAAAGATTTTTCTAGTTTTTTTCAAACACGTAATAAATATGTAGATTATTTCTTGTTTTAATGTTATTTGTATTTATGTTGTACTGATTATATTGTATTATTAATTATATGTTATTTATTTACAGACAGAAGATCGTGGCTCGTATCATTGCAAGGCTACTAATAAATTTGGTACAATTATATCTGAGAGTGTTGAATTGTCATTTGGATATATCCTAGAATTTAATTTAAAACGTTCTGAGGAACGTGGAGATAATCACTGGGGTAAAGCAGTTTATTGCGATCCACCGCAACATTTTCCGGGTGTAAAGTATTACTGGGCGCGCGATTATTTTCCCAATTTTGTCGAGGAAGATAAACGCGTATTTGTTTCGCATGATGGAGCGCTTTACTTCTCTACACTGGAAACGATAGACCGAGGAAACTATTCGTGCAATGTTCAAAGTGTCGCATCTGATACTGGACGTAACGGGCCATTCTTTCCGTTAAGAGTGAATATGCACTGTAATTATTCTGGATTATTTTTTAAAAGTATCTGTGTAACAATAGAATAGTAAACTTCATCACTTTCTAAATTTTTCAGCCTCATTCCAGCAGCTGAAGTTTCCCAATAATTTCCCAAAGGCGTTTCCAGAAGCACCAATAGCTGGAGAGGAAGTTAGATTGGAATGTATTGCATTCGGATAGTAAGTTTATATACAGGGTGGTCCTCGTAACGGTCGCCACGATTTTTAAGGCACTTACAATAATCTGACATAAAAAAGTCATAAACAGAAATTTATCAGTTTCTAACCGGCAACAAATTGCAATAATAAAAATTGACCAAACATTTTTTTTTCCATAAAAAAGCAAGGTCACCTTCAATTTTTTAAATGGAACTGCCTACTTTTTATTGCATATTCTTGTAGCTTATCTCGAGAGCTTTTCAAAACACTATAATAAAGTATTTTTTCATTAAGTACTTTTTGAGTTATTTTATATTTTATTCTGACATATTTTGATATAAAAAATAAAATATCTCGTAAAATATTTAGTTTTCGATAATCTTACCGTAATACTTTTATGTACAGAATAATGAGACAAATCAACTAGTAAAAAAAAAATAATTGTTTTTAAAAAAAAGTATGTAATTATTTATAATGTATTTTTTTTAACAATTATTCGTTTTTTTTTTAAGCTAATTGATTTGTCTCATTATTCTGTACATAAAAGTGTTACGGTAAGATTATCGAAAACTAAATATTTTACGAGATATTTTAATTTTTATATCAAAATATGTCAGATTAAAATATAAAATAACTCAAAAAGTACTTAATGAAAAAATACTTTATTATAGTGTTTTGAAAAGCTCTTGAGATAAGCTACAAGAATATGCAATAAAAAGTAGGCAGTTCTATTTAAAAAATTGAAGGTGACCTTGCTTTTCTATGGAAAAAAAAATGTTTGGTCAATTTTTATTATTGCAATTTGTTGCCGATTAGAAACTGATAAATTTCTGTTTATGACTTTTTTATGTCAGATTATTGTAAGTGCCTTAAAAATCGTGGCGACCGTTACGAGGACCACCCTGTATATATATATCACTTTATTTTTTATATATATAAAGATGTATGAACATTTTTATAATTATAATTAATAATTTATTTGCATTTAGTCCCGTTCCCTCATACAATTGGACAAGAAGGGGTTCCGTCTTGCCGCGCGGTGCGTACGCGACGAGTTACAATCGGGTGTTGATAATACCTCGTGTTCGTGTGGAGGATCAAGGCGAATATGTTTGCCGGGTGTACAACGACAGACTGTCAATCGAGAATTCTGTACGATTGACCATACAAGCAGCGCCTAATTTTACTATCCCGTTGGTGGACAAACACATGGATAACAGGGCAGATCTAACCTGGACCTGTGAAGCATTTGGCATACCAGATGTTACTTATAGTTGGTTCAGAAACGGAGAACTTTTGGACATGTATACTCTGCCGCCTGAAGATAGGAATCGTTACACTATACAAGATAATGTACTAAATATAAAGCATCTGGATTCTGAAAAGGATCATGCTATGTATCAGTGTCGTGCGAGAAATCAGCTGAAGACAACATATTCATCGGCGCAACTTAGAGTCCTATGTGAATATTTACAGTTCTTTCAATTATATCATGATAATGAGAACCACATAAGAAGTAATGTTTCTTCAACATTTCAGCGTTGAAACCTTCTTTTAAGAAGCGGCCTATGGAATCCGAAACATATGCGGCGGAAGGTGGTAATGTCACAATTGTATGTAAACCCGAAGCCGCGCCTAGGCCGAAATTCGTATGGAAGAAAGATGGAAACGTGATCGGATCAGGCGGTAGGAGAAGAATTCTGGAAACCGGAAACCTCATCATCAGCCCGGTATCACGAGACGATGAAGGAACATATGTGTGCACAGCAACGAATCAGTACGGCAGCGATGAAACTCGTGGACGATTAATTGTACTACGTAAGTTAATCATTTTATATTTTAAATATTTTTATAAATTTACAAATGACATTTTGTAAGAAAAGCACACAAGATATATATTAAGTTAAATTATCAAAGCAATTAACTGTATTAAGGATTTGTCATTTATGCATATTTTAAGTTGTTCAGCAACTGATTATTTAAAATTATTCATACAGGCGGACCACAACTTATTGAAAGATTGCCGCCACAAATAATTGTGTCCTATAATTTTAATCAGACATTGCGTTGCTTGGGCCACACAGATGAAATGTTAGATGTGGCGTATATTTGGACGCATAATGGTATACGTATTCGCGATAAAGATTTGCAAAATAATCCGCGATGGCACATTGATGGTGAATATCTAGACATTATAAATGCCACGTTCGCTGAATCCGGCGAATACGGGTGTATCTTGAAAAGCGCTGTTGGTGAAATATCGAGCAAGACCAATCTGATCGTGCACGGGCCACCGGGACCACCTGGTGGAGTGCAGGTTGTGAATATTGTCAAAACTTCAGCCACATTACGATGGACCGATGGTGCCTTGAACGGTAGACTGATAACTATGTACGCAATTAGTGCGCGTACAAATTGGAATCGCACGTGGTTTCCTCTCGTAGAAAGTAAGTTCCCCAGTTTCAATAATTATATATTTTTTTATAAGAATTATTTTAACAATAAGGATACTTATTAATTATCTTTTTAATATGCTTTTAATACTGAGAATACTTTCAAAACCAATTCATGTTTATTTTACTATTATTTGTAGATATTACAGCTATTGAGATGGATAGATACAATGGCCGAAAAGAGGCGTTCCTAGAAAACGTTCTCAGTCCTTACACTATATATGAGTTTCGTGTGCTAGCCTTCAATGAACTTGGTTATGGTCCTCCATCGTCTCCCTCACCTCAATATAGTACTCCGTCCGACAAACCCACAAAATCACCGTCGAATATTAGTGGTGGTGGAGGAAAGATTGGAGACCTTACAATCACATGGGATCCTCTTAGTCCATCCGAGCAAAATGGTCCTGGAACATATTACAAAATATTCTGGCGTCGCAAAGGACACGACACGGAGTACCAGTCGTTATCTTTAAAGGAATATGGCAATGTCGGTAGCAGCGTCGTGTCGATCCAACCGAAGTATTACTACACGGAATACGAAGTGAAAGTACAAGCGATTAACGCGATAGGCGAGGGTCCTATATCGGAAAACATGACAGTGTACAGCGCGGAGGATATGCCGCAAGTCGCACCGCAACAAGTGTTTGCCTTGAGCTATAACAGCACCAGCTTGAACGTCAGTTGGCTGCCGATTGAACAAACTCGTGAACGAGTGCGAGGCAAGCTGATTGGACATAGGATCAAATACTGGAAGGAAAGTAACCGCGAAGAAGACGCTACTTATTACTTATCGCGCACCACTCGTCCTTGGTCATTAGTAGTTGGATTGCAACCAGATACATATTATTACGTAAAGGTAAAGTGTAGAAGAATTTTTTATTTGAATTTCTATTAGAACATATACCAAAAAAAATTTACTAAAAAAGCTATCTGATTAAAGAGAATTAATTTGTTTTAAAAAATATTTCTCTAATAATTTCTCTTAAATTAATCTCTGATGATTAAAAATATTTATTTATGCTTGTATATATAATGTTATTTAAAAAATAAAAGCGGAAAATATTTGAAGTTGTGGCAAATTTAAATCTAAATAAAGATCATAAATTCTATAAAGGTGATGGCCTACAACTCCGCCGGAGAAGGTCCGGAAAGCGAACGATATCTGGAGCGAACTTACCGCAAAGCGCCGCAAAATCCGCCGTCTTCGGTGAATGTGTACGGCGTGAACCCGTCGACGGTGAGGGTCGTTTGGCGTTATGTACAGCCAAGTTTCGAGGAGGAACCGCTAATCGGATACAAAATACGTGTGTGGGAAGTCGATCAAGACATGAGCACAGCGAACGATACAATAATACCAGGCGGCTCCAAGCTGGAAGCTGATATCAAGAATCTGAGCCCGGGCAAGGCGTATCACTTGAGAGTGCTCGCGTTCAGTAACGGTGGCGACGGCCGTATGTCGAGTCCCACTCATACATTCCAGATGGGCGATGCCGCAGCCTTCAGAAGCAGCGCCGGGAACAAAATTCTGGATGCCGCTCTGGGGATAACTTTCTTACTGCTATTACGGGTCTATGGCTACATATAGTGTAAAGTAACCCCTAATAATTATGTAGGTCATAATAAGATTTAACGGCTGTAAATTTTATACAGATTTCTTAAATGAACAAACTAAAAAATTTAACAAAAACTAAAATACAAATTTTAAAATGAGATTTATAATAAGATATTATAGATTTCTTTGTTCATACACACTTAGATCGCTTAAACAATTTCACATGTCAGTAAACTAATCATTTTTTTGATAGCCTAAAAATTAATATATATTGCTATGCTACTAGTGCGCTATGTAGTGCAATGACAGTCGTTTTTGTTCTTTATGTTTAACAACGATAACTCATTGCTTAAATACTTCCACAACTTTTTTTTAAGAAGCATTACGATATTATGAGTCTACAAAGAGACTGAAATTGATTTGCATTTTTTATTCTAATTACGCAAAATAATATGTGTGTTTAGCATAATTTTTATTCTATATGATAGAAAAAAATATTCTATTTGCTTATATATATTTTTTTGGCATACATATTAATAATATTTTAAAATTCTCATAAATAATTTCTCTATTATTTCTTTATTATATAACTAATTATTATATACACATGAAGTATTTTAAGTAAATTGTGCAAAATTTTTATATATTTTGTCTATTTATATATATATATATATATATATATATATATATATATATATATATATATCTTTCTATTACTTCCTCATTCTCGTAAAGCAAATGTTATAATTTCATGTTATGTTTACATTTTATTCAAAAATTGCCAAGTTTTGTGTAACTATAAAATTATATTCTACAGTATATTTTTGAGGTAAGCAAAATAATTTGAAGTAAATCCAACATGGTACATACTTGTACATTGAATAATGTATATTTAAAATTAATTTAGGGATATAAGAATTCTTTTTACATTTAGACTCTTATATAGATTATGAGCATTTTCTGTAAAAATTAACACATTCATTGTTCTTTACATTGTACTATATATACTATAAATTCTGTTTATTTGCCAAAAAAATGAAAAGCACACTGATGAAGAAAATGTTTCGTTATACTATGTAAACGATTTCGTTATACTATGTATACGACTTGAGATCTAGATATACATATATGGATGTAATTATATAGGTCTAAAACAAAAAAGGAAATAAAAATCTTGGATAAATTATAATAAATTGCGCTCGTGCAAAAATATATATTCAATACTAAGTTACACATATTATATATTAAAATGCTATGGTTTACGAGTAATGAGTAGGAATTAATGGCAATTAACAGATAATAAGGACTACAATGTCATAATGTATAAAGCAGCGTAATTTTCCGTCCATGTATACAGAAGTAGGTAATGAACACTCTGCTAATTTTGATAATATTGCGAATATTTGTTAATCACTGAACTATTCTAATGCTCTGTAAATTATTTTAATTATAATTAGTTTTTAATTTTTTTATGCATTATCGTAATTATCAATAAACTTTCTAAATAGAGCTTTTTTGTATAAATATTTTTTGTTTGATTTTTGTTTGATATACATAATATTAGAATAGTTCAGAGATATATTATATAATAAAAGTTTATATAAACCATAATAGTGTTCATATGAGTGTACTACAAGATATGTCTCAGAAATTATATATATATATATATATATATATTATATATATATTTGGGTTCTAATATCTCTATATTTAAAGAATGTAAACACATTTAACATTTTAATACATTTTATATAGTAAATGTATGGAAGGTTTTTTTACATAAATTTATTTATTATTTATATTGTGTATATAAATAATAATTTATATATATAACACAAATAATGAAGAAACAGAATTTTGGTACATGTGTGTACACGCGCGTGCTAAAATCGTCGCTAGAAAAATCTTTGACATCGATTGTTTAATTAGGAAAATAGATATGGCAGTAGGAAGTACATTCATTACTTTAATCGTATATATTTTTTTTATACATTATTATATCAGAAATATATACATTGTATAATAACAAAATTTTTACAATATTAACATTGTTATTCTTTGTTTTCTATAACAGCTTTATAATCTGCATGTAAGATATTTTTAGTTATTTACATCTTTTTTAAACATATTTTTCTAAAAGAAGGTGTATCTCACATTATATACACTACCGCTCAAAAGTATTTGGCCACCATCGGTTTCGTGGATAATTTTTATATAAAAGCCTTAGCTGGCACTTTACCTATATTTTCTTTATGTACACATGTATCGTCGTTAAATAAGGCATTTTGAAATAATATTTTGATTATCACTAATAGTTTAAGATTACGTAGTTTAGGTTTAGGATCAGTACTTAACGTAACGTAATGCATTACGGAAAAGCTTGTGCGGTGGCCCTAAAGCGGGGAGCACACACTTTTGCATAAGCGCATAATCATAAGCATAAGGAATTTGATTGGTCAATTTCCTTATGCATAAGGAAATGGACCAATCAATTTCCTTATGCTTATGACTATGCGCTTATGCAAAAGTGTGTGCTCCCCGCTTAAGGGTGCCGTGTAACAGAGCTCATTGTTTGTATGTACCGCTATAGACAGACATGTGTGATCGTGTTCCGATATTCACTGCCAGTACTGAAAATCTATAGTATATGTGACGTAAACTATAGATTTTTAGTACTGGCAGTGAATATCGGAACACGGCCTGTATCTGCACGTGTCGAGGTATCGAACATGTGATCATGCACGATGGATATAAATTTGTCCAGTTTATCTGTGATTGTCGGTGATTTATCTTCTTGAAACTTTATAGTGGCGAGATAACAATATTGAGCGATACATATAACTGCGAATATACGTACAAAAAAGGTGATCGTTTAAGCATTGATTGCGAGAACGAAAGGAGTACTTTGTTTGTTTTGTTGACATTTTTAGAGGTTAATCATGCTGCGAATTCTTAGTCGCTCAATGCGCTCGGCGCATCTCCTCAAGGAGACCACGAAAGTCATCTGCGTGTCAAACGTGAGAAATTTGAATCTGTTGGAATACCAGAGCAAAGAACTCCTGCGCGATTCAGGTGTGTCAGTACAAAATTTTGCCATCGTCGACGACCTAACCAAGACGAATTCTGCTTTGGAGAAACTACGTGAGTATTTCAGTGTTCCTTGTCACCTTTGCATATATTAATACATAGAAAAGTTCTATGTTCGTAATGTACAGTTAAGTTTCAAGATGAATATGGAGTGATTCGTTGAAGTGCGCCTATATGTGTCAATATGTTAACAGTTACTTGTAGTCATTATAAGTAACTGCATAATTATACAAATTATTTGAATATACATATACAGTGCTTATTTTATAATTTGCTATTTATTTATTCTTGTAGACGCGGATGAATTTGTTATTAAAGCTCAAGTCTTAGCAGGAGGTCGTGGTAAGGGTTGGTTCGATAATGGATTCAAGGGAGGTGTGCACCTCACCAAAGAGTAAGTTTGATAGCATTATAGATTTTTGTAAAAATATTTTGCGAGATATCTCTCTTTTACACACACACATGCACATAGCTCTAAAATATTTTGTTTATTAAAAAACAGATCATTATTACAATTTGCATACCATATAATGAGATATTTATTTACAAGCGCCAGTTCTATAAAAAGAAACAATATCAATTAATAACAAACAATAAAGGGCAATGTTTTTTTGTTGCGTTTTATATTTTTATATTAGAGATGTCATGTATATATTATATGATTATATTTTTTTCCATGTATATAAAATATTATAGATAATATTTTATGTTATATAATTCGTTATTGTCCTTCTTTTCCCTTCTAATAGTCGTAATGCTGTTACCAATTATGTGAAGAATATGTTAGGTCATCGCCTCATTACTAAACAGACATCAAATGATGGCATATTGGTACAGAAGATTATGATAGCCGAGTCAGTAGATATCGCACGAGAAACTTATATCTGTATTCTCATGGATCGTCAGCATAATGGCCCTGTGCTGATAGCATCTCCAGCAGGTGGGATGGATATTGAGGCAGTTGCGGAGAAACATCCTGAGC
>JAXRKO010000414.1:0-46343 GCA_037039905.1 Formica aserva
TTTTCATAACACATCAAGGAAATTGAGGAACAACGCTTCTCGGCACACAGAGCTAAGATCGCTATGTACGCAAGTTTCCTTCGTTCGGAACGACTTAGTTACGTGCCTGTAAGCGAGATTTGCCGAAAATTTTCATAACACATCAAGGAAATTGAGGAACAACGCTTCTCGGCACACAGAGCTAAGATCGCTATGTACGCAAGTTTCCTTCGTTCGGAACGACTTAGTTACGTACCTGTAAGTGAGATATGCCGAAAGTTTTCATAACACATCAAGGAAATTGAGGAACAACGCTTCTCGGCACACAGAGCTAAGATCGCTATGTACGCAAGTTTCCTTCGTTCGGAACGACTTAGTTACGTGCCTGTAAGCGAGATTTACCGAAAATTTTCATAACACATCAAGGAAATTGAGGAACAACGCTTCTCGGCACACAGAGCTAAGATCGCTATGTACGCAAGTTTCCTTCGTTCGGAACGACTTAGTTACGTGCCTGTAAGTGAGATATGCCGAAAATTTTCATAACACATCAAGGAAATTGAGGAACAACGCTTCTCGGCACACAGAGCTAAGATCGCTATGTACGCAAGTTTCCTTCGTTCGGAACGACTTAGTTACGTGCCTGTAAGCGAGATTTGCCGAAAATTTTCATAACACATCAAGGAAATTGAGGAACAACGCTTCTCGGCACACAGAGCTAAGATCGCTATGTACGCAAGTTTCCTTCGTTCGGAACGACTTAGTTACGTGCCTGTAAGCGAGATTTGCCGAAAATTTTCATAACACATCAAGGAAATTGAGGAACAACGCTTCTCGGCACACAGAGCTAAGATCGCTATGTACGCAAGTTTCCTTCGTTCGGAACGACTTAGTTACGTACCTGTAAGTGAGATATACCGAAAGTTTTCATAACACATCAAGGAAATTGAGGAACAACGCTTCTCGGCACACAGAGCTAAGATCGCTATGTACGCAAGTTTCCTTCGTTCGGAACGACTTAGTTACGTGCCTGTAAGCGAGATTTGCCGAAAATTTTCATAACACATCAAGGAAATTGAGGAACAACGCTTCTCGGCACACAGAGCTAAGATCGCTATGTACGCAAGTTTCCTTCGTTCGGAACGACTTAGTTACGTGCCTGTAAGTGAGATTTGCCGAAAATTTTCATAACACATCAAGGAAATTGAGGAACAACGCTTCTCGGCACACAGAGCTAAGATCGCTATGTACGCAAGTTTCCTTCGTTCGGAACGACTTAGTTACGTGCCTGTAAGCGAGATTTGCCGAAAATTTTCATAACACATCAAGGAAATTGAGGAACAACGCTTCTCGGCACACAGAGCTAAGATCGCTATGTACGCAAGTTTCCTTCGTTCGGAACGACTTAGTTACGTGCCTGTAAGCGAGATTTGCCGAAAATTTTCATAACACATCAAGGAAATTGAGGAACAACGCTTCTCGGCACACAGAGCTAAGATCGCTATGTACGCAAGTTTCCTTCGTTCGGAACGACTTAGTTACGTGCCTGTAAGCGAGATTTGCCGAAAATTTTCATAACACATCAAGGAAATTGAGGAACAACGCTTCTCGGCACACAGAGCTAAGATCGCTATGTACGCAAGTTTCCTTCGTTCGGAACGACTTAGTTACGTGCCTGTAAGTGAGATTTGCCGAAAATTTTCATAACACATCAAGGAAATTGAGGAACAACGCTTCTCGGCACACAGAGCTAAGATCGCTATGTACGCAAGTTTCCTTCGTTCGGAACGACTTAGTTACGTGCCTGTAAGTGAGATTTGCCGAAAATTTTCATAACACATCAAGGAAATTGAGGAACAACGCTTCTCGGCACACAGAGCTAAGATCGCTATGTACGCAAGTTTCCTTCGTTCGGAACGACTTAGTTACGTGCCTGTAAGTGAGATTTGCCGAAAATTTTCATAACACATCAAGGAAATTGAGGAACAACGCTTCTCGGCACACAGAGCTAAGATCGCTATGTACGCAAGTTTCCTTCGTTCGGAACGACTTAGTTACGTGCCTGTAAGTGAGATTTACCGAAAATTTTCATAACACATCAAGGAAATTGAGGAACAACGCTTCTCGGCACACAGAGCTAAGATCGCTATGTACGCAAGTTTCCTTCGTTCGGAACGACTTAGTTACGTGCCTGTAAGCGAGATTTGCCGAAAATTTTCATAACACATCAAGGAAATTGAGGAACAACGCTTCTCGGCACACAGAGCTAAGATCGCTATGTACGCAAGTTTCCTTCGTTCGGAACGACTTAGTTACGTGCCTGTAAGTGAGATTTACCGAAAATTTTCATAACACATCAAGGAAATTGAGGAACAACGCTTCTCGGCACACAGAGCTAAGATCGCTATGTACGCAAGTTTCCTTCGTTCGGAACGACTTAGTTACGTACCTGTAAGTGAGATATGCCGAAAATTTTCATAACACATCAAGGAAATTGAGGAACAACGCTTCTCGGCACACAGAGCTAAGATCGCTATGTACGCAAGTTTCCTTCGTTCGGAACGACTTAGTTACGTGCCTGTAAGCGAGATTTGCCGAAAATTTTCATAACACATCAAGGAAATTGAGGAACAACGCTTCTCGGCACACAGAGCTAAGATCGCTATGTACGCAAGTTTCCTTCGTTCGGAACGACTTAGTTACGTGCCTGTAAGTGAGATTTGCCGAAAATTTTCATAACACATCAAGGAAATTGAGGAACAACGCTTCTCGGCACACAGAGCTAAGATCGCTATGTACGCAAGTTTCCTTCGTTCGGAACGACTTAGTTACGTGCCTGTAAGTGAGATATACCGAAAATTTTCATAACACATCAAGGAAATTGAGGAACAACGCTTCTCGGCACACAGAGCTAAGATCGCTATGTACGCAAGTTTCCTTCGTTCGGAACGACTTAGTTACGTGCCTGTAAGCGAGATTTGCCGAAAATTTTCATAACACATCAAGGAAATTGAGGAACAACGCTTCTCGGCACACAGAGCTAAGATCGCTATGTACGCAAGTTTCCTTCGTTCGGAACGACTTAGTTACGTACCTGTAAGTGAGATATACCGAAAGTTTTCATAACACATCAAGGAAATTGAGGAACAACGCTTCTCGGCACACAGAGCTAAGATCGCTATGTACGCAAGTTTCCTTCGTTCGGAACGACTTAGTTACGTGCCTGTAAGTGAGATTTGCCGAAAATTTTCATAACACATCAAGGAAATTGAGGAACAACGCTTCTCGGCACACAGAGCTAAGATCGCTATGTACGCAAGTTTCCTTCGTTCGGAACGACTTAGTTACGTGCCTGTAAGTGAGATATACCGAAAATTTTCATAACACATCAAGGAAATTGAGGAACAACGCTTCTCGGCACACAGAGCTAAGATCGCTATGTACGCAAGTTTCCTTCGTTCGGAACGACTTAGTTACGTGCCTGTAAGTGAGATTTGCCGAAAATTTTCATAACACATCAAGGAAATTGAGGAACAACGCTTCTCGGCACACAGAGCTAAGATCGCTATGTACGCAAGTTTCCTTCGTTCGGAACGACTTAGTTACGTGCCTGTAAGCGAGATTTGCCGAAAATTTTCATAACACATCAAGGAAATTGAGGAACAACGCTTCTCGGCACACAGAGCTAAGATCGCTATGTACGCAAGTTTCCTTCGTTCGGAACGACTTAGTTACGTGCCTGTAAGTGAGATTTGCCGAAAATTTTCATAACACATCAAGGAAATTGAGGAACAACGCTTCTCGGCACACAGAGCTAAGATCGCTATGTACGCAAGTTTCCTTCGTTCGGAACGACTTAGTTACGTGCCTGTAAGCGAGATTTGCCGAAAATTTTCATAACACATCAAGGAAATTGAGGAACAACGCTTCTCGGCACACAGAGCTAAGATCGCTATGTACGCAAGTTTCCTTCGTTCGGAACGACTTAGTTACGTGCCTGTAAGTGAGATTTACCGAAAATTTTCATAACACATCAAGGAAATTGAGGAACAACGCTTCTCGGCACACAGAGCTAAGATCGCTATGTACGCAAGTTTCCTTCGTTCGGAACGACTTAGTTACGTGCCTGTAAGCGAGATTTGCCGAAAATTTTCATAACACATCAAGGAAATTGAGGAACAACGCTTCTCGGCACACAGAGCTAAGATCGCTATGTACGCAAGTTTCCTTCGTTCGGAACGACTTAGTTACGTACCTGTAAGTGAGATATGCCGAAAATTTTCATAACACATCAAGGAAATTGAGGAACAACGCTTCTCGGCACACAGAGCTAAGATCGCTATGTACGCAAGTTTCCTTCGTTCGGAACGACTTAGTTACGTGCCTGTAAGCGAGATTTGCCGAAAATTTTCATAACACATCAAGGAAATTGAGGAACAACGCTTCTCGGCACACAGAGCTAAGATCGCTATGTACGCAAGTTTCCTTCGTTCGGAACGACTTAGTTACGTGCCTGTAAGCGAGATTTGCCGAAAATTTTCATAACACATCAAGGAAATTGAGGAACAACGCTTCTCGGCACACAGAGCTAAGATCGCTATGTACGCAAGTTTCCTTCGTTCGGAACGACTTAGTTACGTGCCTGTAAGCGAGATTTGCCGAAAATTTTCATAACACATCAAGGAAATTGAGGAACAACGCTTCTCGGCACACAGAGCTAAGATCGCTATGTACGCAAGTTTCCTTCGTTCGGAACGACTTAGTTACGTGCCTGTAAGCGAGATTTGCCGAAAATTTTCATAACACATCAAGGAAATTGAGGAACAACGCTTCTCGGCACACAGAGCTAAGATCGCTATGTACGCAAGTTTCCTTCGTTCGGAACGACTTAGTTACGTGCCTGTAAGTGAGATTTGCCGAAAATTTTCATAACACATCAAGGAAATTGAGGAACAACGCTTCTCGGCACACAGAGCTAAGATCGCTATGTACGCAAGTTTCCTTCGTTCGGAACGACTTAGTTACGTGCCTGTAAGTGAGATTTGCCGAAAATTTTCATAACACATCAAGGAAATTGAGGAACAACGCTTCTCGGCACACAGAGCTAAGATCGCTATGTACGCAAGTTTCCTTCGTTCGGAACGACTTAGTTACGTGCCTGTAAGTGAGATTTGCCGAAAATTTTCATAACACATCAAGGAAATTGAGGAACAACGCTTCTCGGCACACAGAGCTAAGATCGCTATGTACGCAAGTTTCCTTCGTTCGGAACGACTTAGTTACGTGCCTGTAAGTGAGATTTGCCGAAAATTTTCATAACACATCAAGGAAATTGAGGAACAACGCTTCTCGGCACACAGAGCTAAGATCGCTATGTACGCAAGTTTCCTTCGTTCGGAACGACTTAGTTACGTGCCTGTAAGTGAGATTTGCCGAAAATTTTCATAACACATCAAGGAAATTGAGGAACAACGCTTCTCGGCACACAGAGCTAAGATCGCTATGTACGCAAGTTTCCTTCGTTCGGAACGACTTAGTTACGTGCCTGTAAGCGAGATTTGCCGAAAATTTTCATAACACATCAAGGAAATTGAGGAACAACGCTTCTCGGCACACAGAGCTAAGATCGCTATGTACGCAAGTTTCCTTCGTTCGGAACGACTTAGTTACGTGCCTGTAAGTGAGATTTGCCGAAAATTTTCATAACACATCAAGGAAATTGAGGAACAACGCTTCTCGGCACACAGAGCTAAGATCGCTATGTACGCAAGTTTCCTTCGTTCGGAACGACTTAGTTACGTGCCTGTAAGCGAGATTTGCCGAAAATTTTCATAACACATCAAGGAAATTGAGGAACAACGCTTCTCGGCACACAGAGCTAAGATCGCTATGTACGCAAGTTTCCTTCGTTCGGAACGACTTAGTTACGTGCCTGTAAGTGAGATTTGCCGAAAATTTTCATAACACATCAAGGAAATTGAGGAACAACGCTTCTCGGCACACAGAGCTAAGATCGCTATGTACGCAAGTTTCCTTCGTTCGGAACGACTTAGTTACGTGCCTGTAAGCGAGATTTGCCGAAAATTTTCATAACACATCAAGGAAATTGAGGAACAACGCTTCTCGGCACACAGAGCTAAGATCGCTATGTACGCAAGTTTCCTTCGTTCGGAACGACTTAGTTACGTGCCTGTAAGTGAGATTTGCCGAAAATTTTCATAACACATCAAGGAAATTGAGGAACAACGCTTCTCGGCACACAGAGCTAAGATCGCTATGTACGCAAGTTTCCTTCGTTCGGAACGACTTAGTTACGTGCCTGTAAGCGAGATTTGCCGAAAATTTTCATAACACATCAAGGAAATTGAGGAACAACGCTTCTCGGCACACAGAGCTAAGATCGCTATGTACGCAAGTTTCCTTCGTTCGGAACGACTTAGTTACGTGCCTGTAAGCGAGATTTGCCGAAAATTTTCATAACACATCAAGGAAATTGAGGAACAACGCTTCTCGGCACACAGAGCTAAGATCGCTATGTACGCAAGTTTCCTTCGTTCGGAACGACTTAGTTACGTGCCTGTAAGTGAGATTTGCCGAAAATTTTCATAACACATCAAGGAAATTGAGGAACAACGCTTCTCGGCACACAGAGCTAAGATCGCTATGTACGCAAGTTTCCTTCGTTCGGAACGACTTAGTTACGTGCCTGTAAGTGAGATTTGCCGAAAATTTTCATAACACATCAAGGAAATTGAGGAACAACGCTTCTCGGCACACAGAGCTAAGATCGCTATGTACGCAAGTTTCCTTCGTTCGGAACGACTTAGTTACGTGCCTGTAAGCGAGATTTGCCGAAAATTTTCATAACACATCAAGGAAATTGAGGAACAACGCTTCTCGGCACACAGAGCTAAGATCGCTATGTACGCAAGTTTCCTTCGTTCGGAACGACTTAGTTACGTGCCTGTAAGTGAGATTTGCCGAAAATTTTCATAACACATCAAGGAAATTGAGGAACAACGCTTCTCGGCACACAGAGCTAAGATCGCTATGTACGCAAGTTTCCTTCGTTCGGAACGACTTAGTTACGTGCCTGTAAGCGAGATTTGCCGAAAATTTTCATAACACATCAAGGAAATTGAGGAACAACGCTTCTCGGCACACAGAGCTAAGATCGCTATGTACGCAAGTTTCCTTCGTTCGGAACGACTTAGTTACGTGCCTGTAAGTGAGATTTGCCGAAAATTTTCATAACACATCAAGGAAATTGAGGAACAACGCTTCTCGGCACACAGAGCTAAGATCGCTATGTACGCAAGTTTCCTTCGTTCGGAACGACTTAGTTACGTGCCTGTAAGTGAGATTTGCCGAAAATTTTCATAACACATCAAGGAAATTGAGGAACAACGCTTCTCGGCACACAGAGCTAAGATCGCTATGTACGCAAGTTTCCTTCGTTCGGAACGACTTAGTTACGTGCCTGTAAGTGAGATTTGCCGAAAATTTTCATAACACATCAAGGAAATTGAGGAACAACGCTTCTCGGCACACAGAGCTAAGATCGCTATGTACGCAAGTTTCCTTCGTTCGGAACGACTTAGTTACGTGCCTGTAAGTGAGATTTGCCGAAAATTTTCATAACACATCAAGGAAATTGAGGAACAACGCTTCTCGGCACACAGAGCTAAGATCGCTATGTACGCAAGTTTCCTTCGTTCGGAACGACTTAGTTACGTGCCTGTAAGTGAGATTTGCCGAAAATTTTCATAACACATCAAGGAAATTGAGGAACAACGCTTCTCGGCACACAGAGCTAAGATCGCTATGTACGCAAGTTTCCTTCGTTCGGAACGACTTAGTTACGTGCCTGTAAGCGAGATTTGCCGAAAATTTTCATAACACATCAAGGAAATTGAGGAACAACGCTTCTCGGCACACAGAGCTAAGATCGCTATGTACGCAAGTTTCCTTCGTTCGGAACGACTTAGTTACGTGCCTGTAAGTGAGATTTGCCGAAAATTTTCATAACACATCAAGGAAATTGAGGAACAACGCTTCTCGGCACACAGAGCTAAGATCGCTATGTACGCAAGTTTCCTTCGTTCGGAACGACTTAGTTACGTGCCTGTAAGTGAGATTTGCCGAAAATTTTCATAACACATCAAGGAAATTGAGGAACAACGCTTCTCGGCACACAGAGCTAAGATCGCTATGTACGCAAGTTTCCTTCGTTCGGAACGACTTAGTTACGTGCCTGTAAGTGAGATTTGCCGAAAATTTTCATAACACATCAAGGAAATTGAGGAACAACGCTTCTCGGCACACAGAGCTAAGATCGCTATGTACGCAAGTTTCCTTCGTTCGGAACGACTTAGTTACGTGCCTGTAAGCGAGATTTGCCGAAAATTTTCATAACACATCAAGGAAATTGAGGAACAACGCTTCTCGGCACACAGAGCTAAGATCGCTATGTACGCAAGTTTCCTTCGTTCGGAACGACTTAGTTACGTGCCTGTAAGTGAGATTTGCCGAAAATTTTCATAACACATCAAGGAAATTGAGGAACAACGCTTCTCGGCACACAGAGCTAAGATCGCTATGTACGCAAGTTTCCTTCGTTCGGAACGACTTAGTTACGTGCCTGTAAGCGAGATTTGCCGAAAATTTTCATAACACATCAAGGAAATTGAGGAACAACGCTTCTCGGCACACAGAGCTAAGATCGCTATGTACGCAAGTTTCCTTCGTTCGGAACGACTTAGTTACGTGCCTGTAAGTGAGATTTGCCGAAAATTTTCATAACACATCAAGGAAATTGAGGAACAACGCTTCTCGGCACACAGAGCTAAGATCGCTATGTACGCAAGTTTCCTTCGTTCGGAACGACTTAGTTACGTGCCTGTAAGTGAGATTTGCCGAAAATTTTCATAACACATCAAGGAAATTGAGGAACAACGCTTCTCGGCACACAGAGCTAAGATCGCTATGTACGCAAGTTTCCTTCGTTCGGAACGACTTAGTTACGTGCCTGTAAGCGAGATTTGCCGAAAATTTTCATAACACATCAAGGAAATTGAGGAACAACGCTTCTCGGCACACAGAGCTAAGATCGCTATGTACGCAAGTTTCCTTCGTTCGGAACGACTTAGTTACGTGCCTGTAAGTGAGATTTGCCGAAAATTTTCATAACACATCAAGGAAATTGAGGAACAACGCTTCTCGGCACACAGAGCTAAGATCGCTATGTACGCAAGTTTCCTTCGTTCGGAACGACTTAGTTACGTGCCTGTAAGCGAGATTTGCCGAAAATTTTCATAACACATCAAGGAAATTGAGGAACAACGCTTCTCGGCACACAGAGCTAAGATCGCTATGTACGCAAGTTTCCTTCGTTCGGAACGACTTAGTTACGTGCCTGTAAGTGAGATTTGCCGAAAATTTTCATAACACATCAAGGAAATTGAGGAACAACGCTTCTCGGCACACAGAGCTAAGATCGCTATGTACGCAAGTTTCCTTCGTTCGGAACGACTTAGTTACGTGCCTGTAAGCGAGATTTGCCGAAAATTTTCATAACACATCAAGGAAATTGAGGAACAACGCTTCTCGGCACACAGAGCTAAGATCGCTATGTACGCAAGTTTCCTTCGTTCGGAACGACTTAGTTACGTGCCTGTAAGTGAGATTTGCCGAAAATTTTCATAACACATCAAGGAAATTGAGGAACAACGCTTCTCGGCACACAGAGCTAAGATCGCTATGTACGCAAGTTTCCTTCGTTCGGAACGACTTAGTTACGTGCCTGTAAGTGAGATTTGCCGAAAATTTTCATAACACATCAAGGAAATTGAGGAACAACGCTTCTCGGCACACAGAGCTAAGATCGCTATGTACGCAAGTTTCCTTCGTTCGGAACGACTTAGTTACGTGCCTGTAAGTGAGATTTGCCGAAAATTTTCATAACACATCAAGGAAATTGAGGAACAACGCTTCTCGGCACACAGAGCTAAGATCGCTATGTACGCAAGTTTCCTTCGTTCGGAACGACTTAGTTACGTGCCTGTAAGTGAGATTTGCCGAAAATTTTCATAACACATCAAGGAAATTGAGGAACAACGCTTCTCGGCACACAGAGCTAAGATCGCTATGTACGCAAGTTTCCTTCGTTCGGAACGACTTAGTTACGTGCCTGTAAGTGAGATTTGCCGAAAATTTTCATAACACATCAAGGAAATTGAGGAACAACGCTTCTCGGCACACAGAGCTAAGATCGCTATGTACGCAAGTTTCCTTCGTTCGGAACGACTTAGTTACGTGCCTGTAAGTGAGATTTGCCGAAAATTTTCATAACACATCAAGGAAATTGAGGAACAACGCTTCTCGGCACACAGAGCTAAGATCGCTATGTACGCAAGTTTCCTTCGTTCGGAACGACTTAGTTACGTGCCTGTAAGTGAGATTTGCCGAAAATTTTCATAACACATCAAGGAAATTGAGGAACAACGCTTCTCGGCACACAGAGCTAAGATCGCTATGTACGCAAGTTTCCTTCGTTCGGAACGACTTAGTTACGTGCCTGTAAGTGAGATTTGCCGAAAATTTTCATAACACATCAAGGAAATTGAGGAACAACGCTTCTCGGCACACAGAGCTAAGATCGCTATGTACGCAAGTTTCCTTCGTTCGGAACGACTTAGTTACGTGCCTGTAAGTGAGATTTGCCGAAAATTTTCATAACACATCAAGGAAATTGAGGAACAACGCTTCTCGGCACACAGAGCTAAGATCGCTATGTACGCAAGTTTCCTTCGTTCGGAACGACTTAGTTACGTGCCTGTAAGCGAGATTTGCCGAAAATTTTCATAACACATCAAGGAAATTGAGGAACAACGCTTCTCGGCACACAGAGCTAAGATCGCTATGTACGCAAGTTTCCTTCGTTCGGAACGACTTAGTTACGTGCCTGTAAGTGAGATTTGCCGAAAATTTTCATAACACATCAAGGAAATTGAGGAACAACGCTTCTCGGCACACAGAGCTAAGATCGCTATGTACGCAAGTTTCCTTCGTTCGGAACGACTTAGTTACGTGCCTGTAAGTGAGATTTGCCGAAAATTTTCATAACACATCAAGGAAATTGAGGAACAACGCTTCTCGGCACACAGAGCTAAGATCGCTATGTACGCAAGTTTCCTTCGTTCGGAACGACTTAGTTACGTGCCTGTAAGTGAGATTTGCCGAAAATTTTCATAACACATCAAGGAAATTGAGGAACAACGCTTCTCGGCACACAGAGCTAAGATCGCTATGTACGCAAGTTTCCTTCGTTCGGAACGACTTAGTTACGTGCCTGTAAGTGAGATTTGCCGAAAATTTTCATAACACATCAAGGAAATTGAGGAACAACGCTTCTCGGCACACAGAGCTAAGATCGCTATGTACGCAAGTTTCCTTCGTTCGGAACGACTTAGTTACGTGCCTGTAAGTGAGATTTGCCGAAAATTTTCATAACACATCAAGGAAATTGAGGAACAACGCTTCTCGGCACACAGAGCTAAGATCGCTATGTACGCAAGTTTCCTTCGTTCGGAACGACTTAGTTACGTGCCTGTAAGTGAGATTTGCCGAAAATTTTCATAACACATCAAGGAAATTGAGGAACAACGCTTCTCGGCACACAGAGCTAAGATCGCTATGTACGCAAGTTTCCTTCGTTCGGAACGACTTAGTTACGTGCCTGTAAGTGAGATTTGCCGAAAATTTTCATAACACATCAAGGAAATTGAGGAACAACGCTTCTCGGCACACAGAGCTAAGATCGCTATGTACGCAAGTTTCCTTCGTTCGGAACGACTTAGTTACGTGCCTGTAAGTGAGATTTGCCGAAAATTTTCATAACACATCAAGGAAATTGAGGAACAACGCTTCTCGGCACACAGAGCTAAGATCGCTATGTACGCAAGTTTCCTTCGTTCGGAACGACTTAGTTACGTGCCTGTAAGTGAGATTTGCCGAAAATTTTCATAACACATCAAGGAAATTGAGGAACAACGCTTCTCGGCACACAGAGCTAAGATCGCTATGTACGCAAGTTTCCTTCGTTCGGAACGACTTAGTTACGTGCCTGTAAGTGAGATTTGCCGAAAATTTTCATAACACATCAAGGAAATTGAGGAACAACGCTTCTCGGCACACAGAGCTAAGATCGCTATGTACGCAAGTTTCCTTCGTTCGGAACGACTTAGTTACGTGCCTGTAAGTGAGATTTGCCGAAAATTTTCATAACACATCAAGGAAATTGAGGAACAACGCTTCTCGGCACACAGAGCTAAGATCGCTATGTACGCAAGTTTCCTTCGTTCGGAACGACTTAGTTACGTGCCTGTAAGTGAGATTTGCCGAAAATTTTCATAACACATCAAGGAAATTGAGGAACAACGCTTCTCGGCACACAGAGCTAAGATCGCTATGTACGCAAGTTTCCTTCGTTCGGAACGACTTAGTTACGTGCCTGTAAGCGAGATTTGCCGAAAATTTTCATAACACATCAAGGAAATTGAGGAACAACGCTTCTCGGCACACAGAGCTAAGATCGCTATGTACGCAAGTTTCCTTCGTTCGGAACGACTTAGTTACGTGCCTGTAAGTGAGATTTGCCGAAAATTTTCATAACACATCAAGGAAATTGAGGAACAACGCTTCTCGGCACACAGAGCTAAGATCGCTATGTACGCAAGTTTCCTTCGTTCGGAACGACTTAGTTACGTGCCTGTAAGTGAGATTTGCCGAAAATTTTCATAACACATCAAGGAAATTGAGGAACAACGCTTCTCGGCACACAGAGCTAAGATCGCTATGTACGCAAGTTTCCTTCGTTCGGAACGACTTAGTTACGTGCCTGTAAGTGAGATTTGCCGAAAATTTTCATAACACATCAAGGAAATTGAGGAACAACGCTTCTCGGCACACAGAGCTAAGATCGCTATGTACGCAAGTTTCCTTCGTTCGGAACGACTTAGTTACGTGCCTGTAAGTGAGATTTGCCGAAAATTTTCATAACACATCAAGGAAATTGAGGAACAACGCTTCTCGGCACACAGAGCTAAGATCGCTATGTACGCAAGTTTCCTTCGTTCGGAACGACTTAGTTACGTGCCTGTAAGTGAGATTTGCCGAAAATTTTCATAACACATCAAGGAAATTGAGGAACAACGCTTCTCGGCACACAGAGCTAAGATCGCTATGTACGCAAGTTTCCTTCGTTCGGAACGACTTAGTTACGTGCCTGTAAGTGAGATTTGCCGAAAATTTTCATAACACATCAAGGAAATTGAGGAACAACGCTTCTCGGCACACAGAGCTAAGATCGCTATGTACGCAAGTTTCCTTCGTTCGGAACGACTTAGTTACGTGCCTGTAAGTGAGATTTGCCGAAAATTTTCATAACACATCAAGGAAATTGAGGAACAACGCTTCTCGGCACACAGAGCTAAGATCGCTATGTACGCAAGTTTCCTTCGTTCGGAACGACTTAGTTACGTGCCTGTAAGTGAGATTTGCCGAAAATTTTCATAACACATCAAGGAAATTGAGGAACAACGCTTCTCGGCACACAGAGCTAAGATCGCTATGTACGCAAGTTTCCTTCGTTCGGAACGACTTAGTTACGTGCCTGTAAGCGAGATTTGCCGAAAATTTTCATAACACATCAAGGAAATTGAGGAACAACGCTTCTCGGCACACAGAGCTAAGATCGCTATGTACGCAAGTTTCCTTCGTTCGGAACGACTTAGTTACGTGCCTGTAAGTGAGATTTGCCGAAAATTTTCATAACACATCAAGGAAATTGAGGAACAACGCTTCTCGGCACACAGAGCTAAGATCGCTATGTACGCAAGTTTCCTTCGTTCGGAACGACTTAGTTACGTGCCTGTAAGTGAGATTTGCCGAAAATTTTCATAACACATCAAGGAAATTGAGGAACAACGCTTCTCGGCACACAGAGCTAAGATCGCTATGTACGCAAGTTTCCTTCGTTCGGAACGACTTAGTTACGTGCCTGTAAGCGAGATTTGCCGAAAATTTTCATAACACATCAAGGAAATTGAGGAACAACGCTTCTCGGCACACAGAGCTAAGATCGCTATGTACGCAAGTTTCCTTCGTTCGGAACGACTTAGTTACGTGCCTGTAAGTGAGATTTGCCGAAAATTTTCATAACACATCAAGGAAATTGAGGAACAACGCTTCTCGGCACACAGAGCTAAGATCGCTATGTACGCAAGTTTCCTTCGTTCGGAACGACTTAGTTACGTGCCTGTAAGTGAGATTTGCCGAAAATTTTCATAACACATCAAGGAAATTGAGGAACAACGCTTCTCGGCACACAGAGCTAAGATCGCTATGTACGCAAGTTTCCTTCGTTCGGAACGACTTAGTTACGTGCCTGTAAGCGAGATTTGCCGAAAATTTTCATAACACATCAAGGAAATTGAGGAACAACGCTTCTCGGCACACAGAGCTAAGATCGCTATGTACGCAAGTTTCCTTCGTTCGGAACGACTTAGTTACGTGCCTGTAAGTGAGATTTGCCGAAAATTTTCATAACACATCAAGGAAATTGAGGAACAACGCTTCTCGGCACACAGAGCTAAGATCGCTATGTACGCAAGTTTCCTTCGTTCGGAACGACTTAGTTACGTGCCTGTAAGCGAGATTTGCCGAAAATTTTCATAACACATCAAGGAAATTGAGGAACAACGCTTCTCGGCACACAGAGCTAAGATCGCTATGTACGCAAGTTTCCTTCGTTCGGAACGACTTAGTTACGTGCCTGTAAGTGAGATTTGCCGAAAATTTTCATAACACATCAAGGAAATTGAGGAACAACGCTTCTCGGCACACAGAGCTAAGATCGCTATGTACGCAAGTTTCCTTCGTTCGGAACGACTTAGTTACGTGCCTGTAAGCGAGATTTGCCGAAAATTTTCATAACACATCAAGGAAATTGAGGAACAACGCTTCTCGGCACACAGAGCTAAGATCGCTATGTACGCAAGTTTCCTTCGTTCGGAACGACTTAGTTACGTGCCTGTAAGTGAGATTTGCCGAAAATTTTCATAACACATCAAGGAAATTGAGGAACAACGCTTCTCGGCACACAGAGCTAAGATCGCTATGTACGCAAGTTTCCTTCGTTCGGAACGACTTAGTTACGTGCCTGTAAGTGAGATTTGCCGAAAATTTTCATAACACATCAAGGAAATTGAGGAACAACGCTTCTCGGCACACAGAGCTAAGATCGCTATGTACGCAAGTTTCCTTCGTTCGGAACGACTTAGTTACGTGCCTGTAAGCGAGATTTGCCGAAAATTTTCATAACACATCAAGGAAATTGAGGAACAACGCTTCTCGGCACACAGAGCTAAGATCGCTATGTACGCAAGTTTCCTTCGTTCGGAACGACTTAGTTACGTGCCTGTAAGTGAGATTTGCCGAAAATTTTCATAACACATCAAGGAAATTGAGGAACAACGCTTCTCGGCACACAGAGCTAAGATCGCTATGTACGCAAGTTTCCTTCGTTCGGAACGACTTAGTTACGTGCCTGTAAGTGAGATTTGCCGAAAATTTTCATAACACATCAAGGAAATTGAGGAACAACGCTTCTCGGCACACAGAGCTAAGATCGCTATGTACGCAAGTTTCCTTCGTTCGGAACGACTTAGTTACGTGCCTGTAAGCGAGATTTGCCGAAAATTTTCATAACACATCAAGGAAATTGAGGAACAACGCTTCTCGGCACACAGAGCTAAGATCGCTATGTACGCAAGTTTCCTTCGTTCGGAACGACTTAGTTACGTGCCTGTAAGTGAGATTTGCCGAAAATTTTCATAACACATCAAGGAAATTGAGGAACAACGCTTCTCGGCACACAGAGCTAAGATCGCTATGTACGCAAGTTTCCTTCGTTCGGAACGACTTAGTTACGTGCCTGTAAGTGAGATTTGCCGAAAATTTTCATAACACATCAAGGAAATTGAGGAACAACGCTTCTCGGCACACAGAGCTAAGATCGCTATGTACGCAAGTTTCCTTCGTTCGGAACGACTTAGTTACGTGCCTGTAAGCGAGATTTGCCGAAAATTTTCATAACACATCAAGGAAATTGAGGAACAACGCTTCTCGGCACACAGAGCTAAGATCGCTATGTACGCAAGTTTCCTTCGTTCGGAACGACTTAGTTACGTGCCTGTAAGTGAGATTTGCCGAAAATTTTCATAACACATCAAGGAAATTGAGGAACAACGCTTCTCGGCACACAGAGCTAAGATCGCTATGTACGCAAGTTTCCTTCGTTCGGAACGACTTAGTTACGTGCCTGTAAGTGAGATTTGCCGAAAATTTTCATAACACATCAAGGAAATTGAGGAACAACGCTTCTCGGCACACAGAGCTAAGATCGCTATGTACGCAAGTTTCCTTCGTTCGGAACGACTTAGTTACGTGCCTGTAAGCGAGATTTGCCGAAAATTTTCATAACACATCAAGGAAATTGAGGAACAACGCTTCTCGGCACACAGAGCTAAGATCGCTATGTACGCAAGTTTCCTTCGTTCGGAACGACTTAGTTACGTGCCTGTAAGTGAGATTTGCCGAAAATTTTCATAACACATCAAGGAAATTGAGGAACAACGCTTCTCGGCACACAGAGCTAAGATCGCTATGTACGCAAGTTTCCTTCGTTCGGAACGACTTAGTTACGTGCCTGTAAGCGAGATTTGCCGAAAATTTTCATAACACATCAAGGAAATTGAGGAACAACGCTTCTCGGCACACAGAGCTAAGATCGCTATGTACGCAAGTTTCCTTCGTTCGGAACGACTTAGTTACGTGCCTGTAAGTGAGATTTGCCGAAAATTTTCATAACACATCAAGGAAATTGAGGAACAACGCTTCTCGGCACACAGAGCTAAGATCGCTATGTACGCAAGTTTCCTTCGTTCGGAACGACTTAGTTACGTGCCTGTAAGCGAGATTTGCCGAAAATTTTCATAACACATCAAGGAAATTGAGGAACAACGCTTCTCGGCACACAGAGCTAAGATCGCTATGTACGCAAGTTTCCTTCGTTCGGAACGACTTAGTTACGTGCCTGTAAGTGAGATTTGCCGAAAATTTTCATAACACATCAAGGAAATTGAGGAACAACGCTTCTCGGCACACAGAGCTAAGATCGCTATGTACGCAAGTTTCCTTCGTTCGGAACGACTTAGTTACGTGCCTGTAAGCGAGATTTGCCGAAAATTTTCATAACACATCAAGGAAATTGAGGAACAACGCTTCTCGGCACACAGAGCTAAGATCGCTATGTACGCAAGTTTCCTTCGTTCGGAACGACTTAGTTACGTGCCTGTAAGTGAGATTTGCCGAAAATTTTCATAACACATCAAGGAAATTGAGGAACAACGCTTCTCGGCACACAGAGCTAAGATCGCTATGTACGCAAGTTTCCTTCGTTCGGAACGACTTAGTTACGTGCCTGTAAGCGAGATTTGCCGAAAATTTTCATAACACATCAAGGAAATTGAGGAACAACGCTTCTCGGCACACAGAGCTAAGATCGCTATGTACGCAAGTTTCCTTCGTTCGGAACGACTTAGTTACGTGCCTGTAAGCGAGATTTGCCGAAAATTTTCATAACACATCAAGGAAATTGAGGAACAACGCTTCTCGGCACACAGAGCTAAGATCGCTATGTACGCAAGTTTCCTTCGTTCGGAACGACTTAGTTACGTGCCTGTAAGTGAGATTTGCCGAAAATTTTCATAACACATCAAGGAAATTGAGGAACAACGCTTCTCGGCACACAGAGCTAAGATCGCTATGTACGCAAGTTTCCTTCGTTCGGAACGACTTAGTTACGTGCCTGTAAGCGAGATTTGCCGAAAATTTTCATAACACATCAAGGAAATTGAGGAACAACGCTTCTCGGCACACAGAGCTAAGATCGCTATGTACGCAAGTTTCCTTCGTTCGGAACGACTTAGTTACGTGCCTGTAAGTGAGATTTGCCGAAAATTTTCATAACACATCAAGGAAATTGAGGAACAACGCTTCTCGGCACACAGAGCTAAGATCGCTATGTACGCAAGTTTCCTTCGTTCGGAACGACTTAGTTACGTGCCTGTAAGTGAGATTTGCCGAAAATTTTCATAACACATCAAGGAAATTGAGGAACAACGCTTCTCGGCACACAGAGCTAAGATCGCTATGTACGCAAGTTTCCTTCGTTCGGAACGACTTAGTTACGTGCCTGTAAGCGAGATTTGCCGAAAATTTTCATAACACATCAAGGAAATTGAGGAACAACGCTTCTCGGCACACAGAGCTAAGATCGCTATGTACGCAAGTTTCCTTCGTTCGGAACGACTTAGTTACGTGCCTGTAAGTGAGATTTGCCGAAAATTTTCATAACACATCAAGGAAATTGAGGAACAACGCTTCTCGGCACACAGAGCTAAGATCGCTATGTACGCAAGTTTCCTTCGTTCGGAACGACTTAGTTACGTGCCTGTAAGTGAGATTTGCCGAAAATTTTCATAACACATCAAGGAAATTGAGGAACAACGCTTCTCGGCACACAGAGCTAAGATCGCTATGTACGCAAGTTTCCTTCGTTCGGAACGACTTAGTTACGTGCCTGTAAGTGAGATTTGCCGAAAATTTTCATAACACATCAAGGAAATTGAGGAACAACGCTTCTCGGCACACAGAGCTAAGATCGCTATGTACGCAAGTTTCCTTCGTTCGGAACGACTTAGTTACGTGCCTGTAAGTGAGATTTGCCGAAAATTTTCATAACACATCAAGGAAATTGAGGAACAACGCTTCTCGGCACACAGAGCTAAGATCGCTATGTACGCAAGTTTCCTTCGTTCGGAACGACTTAGTTACGTGCCTGTAAGTGAGATTTGCCGAAAATTTTCATAACACATCAAGGAAATTGAGGAACAACGCTTCTCGGCACACAGAGCTAAGATCGCTATGTACGCAAGTTTCCTTCGTTCGGAACGACTTAGTTACGTGCCTGTAAGCGAGATTTGCCGAAAATTTTCATAACACATCAAGGAAATTGAGGAACAACGCTTCTCGGCACACAGAGCTAAGATCGCTATGTACGCAAGTTTCCTTCGTTCGGAACGACTTAGTTACGTGCCTGTAAGTGAGATTTGCCGAAAATTTTCATAACACATCAAGGAAATTGAGGAACAACGCTTCTCGGCACACAGAGCTAAGATCGCTATGTACGCAAGTTTCCTTCGTTCGGAACGACTTAGTTACGTGCCTGTAAGTGAGATTTGCCGAAAATTTTCATAACACATCAAGGAAATTGAGGAACAACGCTTCTCGGCACACAGAGCTAAGATCGCTATGTACGCAAGTTTCCTTCGTTCGGAACGACTTAGTTACGTGCCTGTAAGTGAGATTTGCCGAAAATTTTCATAACACATCAAGGAAATTGAGGAACAACGCTTCTCGGCACACAGAGCTAAGATCGCTATGTACGCAAGTTTCCTTCGTTCGGAACGACTTAGTTACGTGCCTGTAAGCGAGATTTGCCGAAAATTTTCATAACACATCAAGGAAATTGAGGAACAACGCTTCTCGGCACACAGAGCTAAGATCGCTATGTACGCAAGTTTCCTTCGTTCGGAACGACTTAGTTACGTGCCTGTAAGTGAGATTTGCCGAAAATTTTCATAACACATCAAGGAAATTGAGGAACAACGCTTCTCGGCACACAGAGCTAAGATCGCTATGTACGCAAGTTTCCTTCGTTCGGAACGACTTAGTTACGTGCCTGTAAGTGAGATTTGCCGAAAATTTTCATAACACATCAAGGAAATTGAGGAACAACGCTTCTCGGCACACAGAGCTAAGATCGCTATGTACGCAAGTTTCCTTCGTTCGGAACGACTTAGTTACGTGCCTGTAAGTGAGATTTGCCGAAAATTTTCATAACACATCAAGGAAATTGAGGAACAACGCTTCTCGGCACACAGAGCTAAGATCGCTATGTACGCAAGTTTCCTTCGTTCGGAACGACTTAGTTACGTGCCTGTAAGTGAGATTTGCCGAAAATTTTCATAACACATCAAGGAAATTGAGGAACAACGCTTCTCGGCACACAGAGCTAAGATCGCTATGTACGCAAGTTTCCTTCGTTCGGAACGACTTAGTTACGTGCCTGTAAGCGAGATTTGCCGAAAATTTTCATAACACATCAAGGAAATTGAGGAACAACGCTTCTCGGCACACAGAGCTAAGATCGCTATGTACGCAAGTTTCCTTCGTTCGGAACGACTTAGTTACGTGCCTGTAAGTGAGATTTGCCGAAAATTTTCATAACACATCAAGGAAATTGAGGAACAACGCTTCTCGGCACACAGAGCTAAGATCGCTATGTACGCAAGTTTCCTTCGTTCGGAACGACTTAGTTACGTGCCTGTAAGCGAGATTTGCCGAAAATTTTCATAACACATCAAGGAAATTGAGGAACAACGCTTCTCGGCACACAGAGCTAAGATCGCTATGTACGCAAGTTTCCTTCGTTCGGAACGACTTAGTTACGTGCCTGTAAGTGAGATTTGCCGAAAATTTTCATAACACATCAAGGAAATTGAGGAACAACGCTTCTCGGCACACAGAGCTAAGATCGCTATGTACGCAAGTTTCCTTCGTTCGGAACGACTTAGTTACGTGCCTGTAAGTGAGATTTGCCGAAAATTTTCATAACACATCAAGGAAATTGAGGAACAACGCTTCTCGGCACACAGAGCTAAGATCGCTATGTACGCAAGTTTCCTTCGTTCGGAACGACTTAGTTACGTGCCTGTAAGTGAGATTTGCCGAAAATTTTCATAACACATCAAGGAAATTGAGGAACAACGCTTCTCGGCACACAGAGCTAAGATCGCTATGTACGCAAGTTTCCTTCGTTCGGAACGACTTAGTTACGTGCCTGTAAGTGAGATTTGCCGAAAATTTTCATAACACATCAAGGAAATTGAGGAACAACGCTTCTCGGCACACAGAGCTAAGATCGCTATGTACGCAAGTTTCCTTCGTTCGGAACGACTTAGTTACGTGCCTGTAAGCGAGATTTGCCGAAAATTTTCATAACACATCAAGGAAATTGAGGAACAACGCTTCTCGGCACACAGAGCTAAGATCGCTATGTACGCAAGTTTCCTTCGTTCGGAACGACTTAGTTACGTGCCTGTAAGTGAGATTTGCCGAAAATTTTCATAACACATCAAGGAAATTGAGGAACAACGCTTCTCGGCACACAGAGCTAAGATCGCTATGTACGCAAGTTTCCTTCGTTCGGAACGACTTAGTTACGTGCCTGTAAGCGAGATTTGCCGAAAATTTTCATAACACATCAAGGAAATTGAGGAACAACGCTTCTCGGCACACAGAGCTAAGATCGCTATGTACGCAAGTTTCCTTCGTTCGGAACGACTTAGTTACGTGCCTGTAAGTGAGATTTGCCGAAAATTTTCATAACACATCAAGGAAATTGAGGAACAACGCTTCTCGGCACACAGAGCTAAGATCGCTATGTACGCAAGTTTCCTTCGTTCGGAACGACTTAGTTACGTGCCTGTAAGTGAGATTTGCCGAAAATTTTCATAACACATCAAGGAAATTGAGGAACAACGCTTCTCGGCACACAGAGCTAAGATCGCTATGTACGCAAGTTTCCTTCGTTCGGAACGACTTAGTTACGTGCCTGTAAGCGAGATTTGCCGAAAATTTTCATAACACATCAAGGAAATTGAGGAACAACGCTTCTCGGCACACAGAGCTAAGATCGCTATGTACGCAAGTTTCCTTCGTTCGGAACGACTTAGTTACGTGCCTGTAAGTGAGATTTGCCGAAAATTTTCATAACACATCAAGGAAATTGAGGAACAACGCTTCTCGGCACACAGAGCTAAGATCGCTATGTACGCAAGTTTCCTTCGTTCGGAACGACTTAGTTACGTGCCTGTAAGCGAGATTTGCCGAAAATTTTCATAACACATCAAGGAAATTGAGGAACAACGCTTCTCGGCACACAGAGCTAAGATCGCTATGTACGCAAGTTTCCTTCGTTCGGAACGACTTAGTTACGTGCCTGTAAGTGAGATATACCGAAAGTTTTCATAACACATCAAGGAAATTGAGGAACAACGCTTCTCGGCACACAGAGCTAAGATCGCTATGTACGCAAGTTTCCTTCGTTCGGAACGACTTAGTTACGTGCCTGTAAGCGAGATTTGCCGAAAATTTTCATAACACATCAAGGAAATTGAGGAACAACGCTTCTCGGCACACAGAGCTAAGATCGCTATGTACGCAAGTTTCCTTCGTTCGGAACGACTTAGTTACGTGCCTGTAAGTGAGATTTGCCGAAAATTTTCATAACACATCAAGGAAATTGAGGAACAACGCTTCTCGGCACACAGAGCTAAGATCGCTATGTACGCAAGTTTCCTTCGTTCGGAACGACTTAGTTACGTGCCTGTAAGTGAGATTTGCCGAAAATTTTCATAACACATCAAGGAAATTGAGGAACAACGCTTCTCGGCACACAGAGCTAAGATCGCTATGTACGCAAGTTTCCTTCGTTCGGAACGACTTAGTTACGTGCCTGTAAGCGAGATTTGCCGAAAATTTTCATAACACATCAAGGAAATTGAGGAACAACGCTTCTCGGCACACAGAGCTAAGATCGCTATGTACGCAAGTTTCCTTCGTTCGGAACGACTTAGTTACGTGCCTGTAAGTGAGATTTGCCGAAAATTTTCATAACACATCAAGGAAATTGAGGAACAACGCTTCTCGGCACACAGAGCTAAGATCGCTATGTACGCAAGTTTCCTTCGTTCGGAACGACTTAGTTACGTGCCTGTAAGCGAGATTTGCCGAAAATTTTCATAACACATCAAGGAAATTGAGGAACAACGCTTCTCGGCACACAGAGCTAAGATCGCTATGTACGCAAGTTTCCTTCGTTCGGAACGACTTAGTTACGTGCCTGTAAGTGAGATTTGCCGAAAATTTTCATAACACATCAAGGAAATTGAGGAACAACGCTTCTCGGCACACAGAGCTAAGATCGCTATGTACGCAAGTTTCCTTCGTTCGGAACGACTTAGTTACGTGCCTGTAAGCGAGATTTGCCGAAAATTTTCATAACACATCAAGGAAATTGAGGAACAACGCTTCTCGGCACACAGAGCTAAGATCGCTATGTACGCAAGTTTCCTTCGTTCGGAACGACTTAGTTACGTGCCTGTAAGTGAGATTTGCCGAAAATTTTCATAACACATCAAGGAAATTGAGGAACAACGCTTCTCGGCACACAGAGCTAAGATCGCTATGTACGCAAGTTTCCTTCGTTCGGAACGACTTAGTTACGTGCCTGTAAGTGAGATTTGCCGAAAATTTTCATAACACATCAAGGAAATTGAGGAACAACGCTTCTCGGCACACAGAGCTAAGATCGCTATGTACGCAAGTTTCCTTCGTTCGGAACGACTTAGTTACGTGCCTGTAAGTGAGATTTGCCGAAAATTTTCATAACACATCAAGGAAATTGAGGAACAACGCTTCTCGGCACACAGAGCTAAGATCGCTATGTACGCAAGTTTCCTTCGTTCGGAACGACTTAGTTACGTGCCTGTAAGTGAGATTTGCCGAAAATTTTCATAACACATCAAGGAAATTGAGGAACAACGCTTCTCGGCACACAGAGCTAAGATCGCTATGTACGCAAGTTTCCTTCGTTCGGAACGACTTAGTTACGTGCCTGTAAGCGAGATTTGCCGAAAATTTTCATAACACATCAAGGAAATTGAGGAACAACGCTTCTCGGCACACAGAGCTAAGATCGCTATGTACGCAAGTTTCCTTCGTTCGGAACGACTTAGTTACGTGCCTGTAAGTGAGACCGAAAATTTTCATAACACATCAAGGAAATTGAGGAACAACGCTTCTCGGCACACAGAGCTAAGATCGCTATGTACGCAAGTTTCCTTCGTTCGGAACGACTTAGTTACGTGCCTGTAAGCGAGATTTGCCGAAAATTTTCATAACACATCAAGGAAATTGAGGAACAACGCTTCTCGGCACACAGAGCTAAGATCGCTATGTACGCAAGTTTCCTTCGTTCGGAACGACTTAGTTACGTGCCTGTAAGTGAGATTTGCCGAAAATTTTCATAACACATCAAGGAAATTGAGGAACAACGCTTCTCGGCACACAGAGCTAAGATCGCTATGTACGCAAGTTTCCTTCGTTCGGAACGACTTAGTTACGTGCCTGTAAGCGAGATTTGCCGAAAATTTTCATAACACATCAAGGAAATTGAGGAACAACGCTTCTCGGCACACAGAGCTAAGATCGCTATGTACGCAAGTTTCCTTCGTTCGGAACGACTTAGTTACGTGCCTGTAAGCGAGATTTGCCGAAAATTTTCATAACACATCAAGGAAATTGAGGAACAACGCTTCTCGGCACACAGAGCTAAGATCGCTATGTACGCAAGTTTCCTTCGTTCGGAACGACTTAGTTACGTGCCTGTAAGTGAGATTTGCCGAAAATTTTCATAACACATCAAGGAAATTGAGGAACAACGCTTCTCGGCACACAGAGCTAAGATCGCTATGTACGCAAGTTTCCTTCGTTCGGAACGACTTAGTTACGTGCCTGTAAGCGAGATTTGCCGAAAATTTTCATAACACATCAAGGAAATTGAGGAACAACGCTTCTCGGCACACAGAGCTAAGATCGCTATGTACGCAAGTTTCCTTCGTTCGGAACGACTTAGTTACGTGCCTGTAAGCGAGATTTGCCGAAAATTTTCATAACACATCAAGGAAATTGAGGAACAACGCTTCTCGGCACACAGAGCTAAGATCGCTATGTACGCAAGTTTCCTTCGTTCGGAACGACTTAGTTACGTGCCTGTAAGTGAGATTTGCCGAAAATTTTCATAACACATCAAGGAAATTGAGGAACAACGCTTCTCGGCACACAGAGCTAAGATCGCTATGTACGCAAGTTTCCTTCGTTCGGAACGACTTAGTTACGTGCCTGTAAGTGAGATTTGCCGAAAATTTTCATAACACATCAAGGAAATTGAGGAACAACGCTTCTCGGCACACAGAGCTAAGATCGCTATGTACGCAAGTTTCCTTCGTTCGGAACGACTTAGTTACGTGCCTGTAAGCGAGATTTGCCGAAAATTTTCATAACACATCAAGGAAATTGAGGAACAACGCTTCTCGGCACACAGAGCTAAGATCGCTATGTACGCAAGTTTCCTTCGTTCGGAACGACTTAGTTACGTGCCTGTAAGTGAGATTTGCCGAAAATTTTCATAACACATCAAGGAAATTGAGGAACAACGCTTCTCGGCACACAGAGCTAAGATCGCTATGTACGCAAGTTTCCTTCGTTCGGAACGACTTAGTTACGTGCCTGTAAGCGAGATTTGCCGAAAATTTTCATAACACATCAAGGAAATTGAGGAACAACGCTTCTCGGCACACAGAGCTAAGATCGCTATGTACGCAAGTTTCCTTCGTTCGGAACGACTTAGTTACGTGCCTGTAAGCGAGATTTGCCGAAAATTTTCATAACACATCAAGGAAATTGAGGAACAACGCTTCTCGGCACACAGAGCTAAGATCGCTATGTACGCAAGTTTCCTTCGTTCGGAACGACTTAGTTACGTGCCTGTAAGCGAGATTTGCCGAAAATTTTCATAACACATCAAGGAAATTGAGGAACAACGCTTCTCGGCACACAGAGCTAAGATCGCTATGTACGCAAGTTTCCTTCGTTCGGAACGACTTAGTTACGTGCCTGTAAGTGAGATTTGCCGAAAATTTTCATAACACATCAAGGAAATTGAGGAACAACGCTTCTCGGCACACAGAGCTAAGATCGCTATGTACGCAAGTTTCCTTCGTTCGGAACGACTTAGTTACGTGCCTGTAAGCGAGATTTGCCGAAAATTTTCATAACACATCAAGGAAATTGAGGAACAACGCTTCTCGGCACACAGAGCTAAGATCGCTATGTACGCAAGTTTCCTTCGTTCGGAACGACTTAGTTACGTGCCTGTAAGCGAGATTTGCCGAAAATTTTCATAACACATCAAGGAAATTGAGGAACAACGCTTCTCGGCACACAGAGCTAAGATCGCTATGTACGCAAGTTTCCTTCGTTCGGAACGACTTAGTTACGTGCCTGTAAGTGAGATTTGCCGAAAATTTTCATAACACATCAAGGAAATTGAGGAACAACGCTTCTCGGCACACAGAGCTAAGATCGCTATGTACGCAAGTTTCCTTCGTTCGGAACGACTTAGTTACGTGCCTGTAAGCGAGATTTGCCGAAAATTTTCATAACACATCAAGGAAATTGAGGAACAACGCTTCTCGGCACACAGAGCTAAGATCGCTATGTACGCAAGTTTCCTTCGTTCGGAACGACTTAGTTACGTGCCTGTAAGTGAGATTTGCCGAAAATTTTCATAACACATCAAGGAAATTGAGGAACAACGCTTCTCGGCACACAGAGCTAAGATCGCTATGTACGCAAGTTTCCTTCGTTCGGAACGACTTAGTTACGTGCCTGTAAGTGAGATTTGCCGAAAATTTTCATAACACATCAAGGAAATTGAGGAACAACGCTTCTCGGCACACAGAGCTAAGATCGCTATGTACGCAAGTTTCCTTCGTTCGGAACGACTTAGTTACGTGCCTGTAAGTGAGATTTGCCGAAAATTTTCATAACACATCAAGGAAATTGAGGAACAACGCTTCTCGGCACACAGAGCTAAGATCGCTATGTACGCAAGTTTCCTTCGTTCGGAACGACTTAGTTACGTGCCTGTAAGCGAGATTTGCCGAAAATTTTCATAACACATCAAGGAAATTGAGGAACAACGCTTCTCGGCACACAGAGCTAAGATCGCTATGTACGCAAGTTTCCTTCGTTCGGAACGACTTAGTTACGTGCCTGTAAGCGAGATTTGCCGAAAATTTTCATAACACATCAAGGAAATTGAGGAACAACGCTTCTCGGCACACAGAGCTAAGATCGCTATGTACGCAAGTTTCCTTCGTTCGGAACGACTTAGTTACGTGCCTGTAAGTGAGATTTGCCGAAAATTTTCATAACACATCAAGGAAATTGAGGAACAACGCTTCTCGGCACACAGAGCTAAGATCGCTATGTACGCAAGTTTCCTTCGTTCGGAACGACTTAGTTACGTGCCTGTAAGCGAGATTTGCCGAAAATTTTCATAACACATCAAGGAAATTGAGGAACAACGCTTCTCGGCACACAGAGCTAAGATCGCTATGTACGCAAGTTTCCTTCGTTCGGAACGACTTAGTTACGTGCCTGTAAGCGAGATTTGCCGAAAATTTTCATAACACATCAAGGAAATTGAGGAACAACGCTTCTCGGCACACAGAGCTAAGATCGCTATGTACGCAAGTTTCCTTCGTTCGGAACGACTTAGTTACGTGCCTGTAAGCGAGATTTGCCGAAAATTTTCATAACACATCAAGGAAATTGAGGAACAACGCTTCTCGGCACACAGAGCTAAGATCGCTATGTACGCAAGTTTCCTTCGTTCGGAACGACTTAGTTACGTGCCTGTAAGTGAGATTTGCCGAAAATTTTCATAACACATCAAGGAAATTGAGGAACAACGCTTCTCGGCACACAGAGCTAAGATCGCTATGTACGCAAGTTTCCTTCGTTCGGAACGACTTAGTTACGTGCCTGTAAGTGAGATTTGCCGAAAATTTTCATAACACATCAAGGAAATTGAGGAACAACGCTTCTCGGCACACAGAGCTAAGATCGCTATGTACGCAAGTTTCCTTCGTTCGGAACGACTTAGTTACGTGCCTGTAAGCGAGATTTGCCGAAAATTTTCATAACACATCAAGGAAATTGAGGAACAACGCTTCTCGGCACACAGAGCTAAGATCGCTATGTACGCAAGTTTCCTTCGTTCGGAACGACTTAGTTACGTGCCTGTAAGTGAGATTTGCCGAAAATTTTCATAACACATCAAGGAAATTGAGGAACAACGCTTCTCGGCACACAGAGCTAAGATCGCTATGTACGCAAGTTTCCTTCGTTCGGAACGACTTAGTTACGTGCCTGTAAGCGAGATTTGCCGAAAATTTTCATAACACATCAAGGAAATTGAGGAACAACGCTTCTCGGCACACAGAGCTAAGATCGCTATGTACGCAAGTTTCCTTCGTTCGGAACGACTTAGTTACGTACCTGTAAGTGAGATATACCGAAAATTTTCATAACACATCAAGGAAATTGAGGAACAACGCTTCTCGGCACACAGAGCTAAGATCGCTATGTACGCAAGTTTCCTTCGTTCGGAACGACTTAGTTACGTGCCTGTAAGTGAGATTTGCCGAAAATTTTCATAACACATCAAGGAAATTGAGGAACAACGCTTCTCGGCACACAGAGCTAAGATCGCTATGTACGCAAGTTTCCTTCGTTCGGAACGACTTAGTTACGTGCCTGTAAGCGAGATTTGCCGAAAATTTTCATAACACATCAAGGAAATTGAGGAACAACGCTTCTCGGCACACAGAGCTAAGATCGCTATGTACGCAAGTTTCCTTCGTTCGGAACGACTTAGTTACGTGCCTGTAAGCGAGATTTGCCGAAAATTTTCATAACACATCAAGGAAATTGAGGAACAACGCTTCTCGGCACACAGAGCTAAGATCGCTATGTACGCAAGTTTCCTTCGTTCGGAACGACTTAGTTACGTGCCTGTAAGCGAGATTTGCCGAAAATTTTCATAACACATCAAGGAAATTGAGGAACAACGCTTCTCGGCACACAGAGCTAAGATCGCTATGTACGCAAGTTTCCTTCGTTCGGAACGACTTAGTTACGTGCCTGTAAGTGAGATTTGCCGAAAATTTTCATAACACATCAAGGAAATTGAGGAACAACGCTTCTCGGCACACAGAGCTAAGATCGCTATGTACGCAAGTTTCCTTCGTTCGGAACGACTTAGTTACGTGCCTGTAAGTGAGATTTGCCGAAAATTTTCATAACACATCAAGGAAATTGAGGAACAACGCTTCTCGGCACACAGAGCTAAGATCGCTATGTACGCAAGTTTCCTTCGTTCGGAACGACTTAGTTACGTGCCTGTAAGCGAGATTTGCCGAAAATTTTCATAACACATCAAGGAAATTGAGGAACAACGCTTCTCGGCACACAGAGCTAAGATCGCTATGTACGCAAGTTTCCTTCGTTCGGAACGACTTAGTTACGTGCCTGTAAGTGAGATTTGCCGAAAATTTTCATAACACATCAAGGAAATTGAGGAACAACGCTTCTCGGCACACAGAGCTAAGATCGCTATGTACGCAAGTTTCCTTCGTTCGGAACGACTTAGTTACGTGCCTGTAAGCGAGATTTGCCGAAAATTTTCATAACACATCAAGGAAATTGAGGAACAACGCTTCTCGGCACACAGAGCTAAGATCGCTATGTACGCAAGTTTCCTTCGTTCGGAACGACTTAGTTACGTACCTGTAAGTGAGATATACCGAAAGTTTTCATAACACATCAAGGAAATTGAGGAACAACGCTTCTCGGCACACAGAGCTAAGATCGCTATGTACGCAAGTTTCCTTCGTTCGGAACGACTTAGTTACGTGCCTGTAAGCGAGATTTGCCGAAAATTTTCATAACACATCAAGGAAATTGAGGAACAACGCTTCTCGGCACACAGAGCTAAGATCGCTATGTACGCAAGTTTCCTTCGTTCGGAACGACTTAGTTACGTGCCTGTAAGTGAGATTTGCCGAAAATTTTCATAACACATCAAGGAAATTGAGGAACAACGCTTCTCGGCACACAGAGCTAAGATCGCTATGTACGCAAGTTTCCTTCGTTCGGAACGACTTAGTTACGTGCCTGTAAGCGAGATTTGCCGAAAATTTTCATAACACATCAAGGAAATTGAGGAACAACGCTTCTCGGCACACAGAGCTAAGATCGCTATGTACGCAAGTTTCCTTCGTTCGGAACGACTTAGTTACGTGCCTGTAAGCGAGATTTGCCGAAAATTTTCATAACACATCAAGGAAATTGAGGAACAACGCTTCTCGGCACACAGAGCTAAGATCGCTATGTACGCAAGTTTCCTTCGTTCGGAACGACTTAGTTACGTACCTGTAAGTGAGATATACCGAAAGTTTTCATAACACATCAAGGAAATTGAGGAACAACGCTTCTCGGCACACAGAGCTAAGATCGCTATGTACGCAAGTTTCCTTCGTTCGGAACGACTTAGTTACGTGCCTGTAAGCGAGATTTGCCGAAAATTTTCATAACACATCAAGGAAATTGAGGAACAACGCTTCTCGGCACACAGAGCTAAGATCGCTATGTACGCAAGTTTCCTTCGTTCGGAACGACTTAGTTACGTGCCTGTAAGCGAGATTTGCCGAAAATTTTCATAACACATCAAGGAAATTGAGGAACAACGCTTCTCGGCACACAGAGCTAAGATCGCTATGTACGCAAGTTTCCTTCGTTCGGAACGACTTAGTTACGTGCCTGTAAGCGAGATTTGCCGAAAATTTTCATAACACATCAAGGAAATTGAGGAACAACGCTTCTCGGCACACAGAGCTAAGATCGCTATGTACGCAAGTTTCCTTCGTTCGGAACGACTTAGTTACGTGCCTGTAAGTGAGATTTGCCGAAAATTTTCATAACACATCAAGGAAATTGAGGAACAACGCTTCTCGGCACACAGAGCTAAGATCGCTATGTACGCAAGTTTCCTTCGTTCGGAACGACTTAGTTACGTGCCTGTAAGCGAGATTTGCCGAAAATTTTCATAACACATCAAGGAAATTGAGGAACAACGCTTCTCGGCACACAGAGCTAAGATCGCTATGTACGCAAGTTTCCTTCGTTCGGAACGACTTAGTTACGTGCCTGTAAGTGAGATTTGCCGAAAATTTTCATAACACATCAAGGAAATTGAGGAACAACGCTTCTCGGCACACAGAGCTAAGATCGCTATGTACGCAAGTTTCCTTCGTTCGGAACGACTTAGTTACGTGCCTGTAAGTGAGATTTGCCGAAAATTTTCATAACACATCAAGGAAATTGAGGAACAACGCTTCTCGGCACACAGAGCTAAGATCGCTATGTACGCAAGTTTCCTTCGTTCGGAACGACTTAGTTACGTGCCTGTAAGCGAGATTTGCCGAAAATTTTCATAACACATCAAGGAAATTGAGGAACAACGCTTCTCGGCACACAGAGCTAAGATCGCTATGTACGCAAGTTTCCTTCGTTCGGAACGACTTAGTTACGTGCCTGTAAGCGAGATTTGCCGAAAATTTTCATAACACATCAAGGAAATTGAGGAACAACGCTTCTCGGCACACAGAGCTAAGATCGCTATGTACGCAAGTTTCCTTCGTTCGGAACGACTTAGTTACGTGCCTGTAAGTGAGATTTGCCGAAAATTTTCATAACACATCAAGGAAATTGAGGAACAACGCTTCTCGGCACACAGAGCTAAGATCGCTATGTACGCAAGTTTCCTTCGTTCGGAACGACTTAGTTACGTGCCTGTAAGCGAGATTTGCCGAAAATTTTCATAACACATCAAGGAAATTGAGGAACAACGCTTCTCGGCACACAGAGCTAAGATCGCTATGTACGCAAGTTTCCTTCGTTCGGAACGACTTAGTTACGTGCCTGTAAGTGAGATTTGCCGAAAATTTTCATAACACATCAAGGAAATTGAGGAACAACGCTTCTCGGCACACAGAGCTAAGATCGCTATGTACGCAAGTTTCCTTCGTTCGGAACGACTTAGTTACGTGCCTGTAAGTGAGATATGCCGAAAATTTTCATAACACATCAAGGAAATTGAGGAACAACGCTTCTCGGCACACAGAGCTAAGATCGCTATGTACGCAAGTTTCCTTCGTTCGGAACGACTTAGTTACGTGCCTGTAAGCGAGATTTGCCGAAAATTTTCATAACACATCAAGGAAATTGAGGAACAACGCTTCTCGGCACACAGAGCTAAGATCGCTATGTACGCAAGTTTCCTTCGTTCGGAACGACTTAGTTACGTGCCTGTAAGCGAGATTTGCCGAAAATTTTCATAACACATCAAGGAAATTGAGGAACAACGCTTCTCGGCACACAGAGCTAAGATCGCTATGTACGCAAGTTTCCTTCGTTCGGAACGACTTAGTTACGTGCCTGTAAGTGAGATTTGCCGAAAATTTTCATAACACATCAAGGAAATTGAGGAACAACGCTTCTCGGCACACAGAGCTAAGATCGCTATGTACGCAAGTTTCCTTCGTTCGGAACGACTTAGTTACGTGCCTGTAAGCGAGATTTGCCGAAAATTTTCATAACACATCAAGGAAATTGAGGAACAACGCTTCTCGGCACACAGAGCTAAGATCGCTATGTACGCAAGTTTCCTTCGTTCGGAACGACTTAGTTACGTGCCTGTAAGTGAGATTTGCCGAAAATTTTCATAACACATCAAGGAAATTGAGGAACAACGCTTCTCGGCACACAGAGCTAAGATCGCTATGTACGCAAGTTTCCTTCGTTCGGAACGACTTAGTTACGTGCCTGTAAGCGAGATTTGCCGAAAATTTTCATAACACATCAAGGAAATTGAGGAACAACGCTTCTCGGCACACAGAGCTAAGATCGCTATGTACGCAAGTTTCCTTCGTTCGGAACGACTTAGTTACGTGCCTGTAAGTGAGATTTGCCGAAAATTTTCATAACACATCAAGGAAATTGAGGAACAACGCTTCTCGGCACACAGAGCTAAGATCGCTATGTACGCAAGTTTCCTTCGTTCGGAACGACTTAGTTACGTGCCTGTAAGTGAGATTTGCCGAAAATTTTCATAACACATCAAGGAAATTGAGGAACAACGCTTCTCGGCACACAGAGCTAAGATCGCTATGTACGCAAGTTTCCTTCGTTCGGAACGACTTAGTTACGTGCCTGTAAGTGAGATTTGCCGAAAATTTTCATAACACATCAAGGAAATTGAGGAACAACGCTTCTCGGCACACAGAGCTAAGATCGCTATGTACGCAAGTTTCCTTCGTTCGGAACGACTTAGTTACGTGCCTGTAAGCGAGATTTGCCGAAAATTTTCATAACACATCAAGGAAATTGAGGAACAACGCTTCTCGGCACACAGAGCTAAGATCGCTATGTACGCAAGTTTCCTTCGTTCGGAACGACTTAGTTACGTGCCTGTAAGTTATACCGAAAGTTTTCATAACACATCAAGGAAATTGAGGAACAACGCTTCTCGGCACACAGAGCTAAGATCGCTATGTACGCAAGTTTCCTTCGTTCGGAACGACTTAGTTACGTGCCTGTAAGCGAGATTTGCCGAAAATTTTCATAACACATCAAGGAAATTGAGGAACAACGCTTCTCGGCACACAGAGCTAAGATCGCTATGTACGCAAGTTTCCTTCGTTCGGAACGACTTAGTTACGTGCCTGTAAGTGAGATATGCCGAAAATTTTCATAACACATCAAGGAAATTGAGGAACAACGCTTCTCGGCACACAGAGCTAAGATCGCTATGTACGCAAGTTTCCTTCGTTCGGAACGACTTAGTTACGTGCCTGTAAGCGAGATTTGCCGAAAATTTTCATAACACATCAAGGAAATTGAGGAACAACGCTTCTCGGCACACAGAGCTAAGATCGCTATGTACGCAAGTTTCCTTCGTTCGGAACGACTTAGTTACGTGCCTGTAAGCGAGATTTGCCGAAAATTTTCATAACACATCAAGGAAATTGAGGAACAACGCTTCTCGGCACACAGAGCTAAGATCGCTATGTACGCAAGTTTCCTTCGTTCGGAACGACTTAGTTACGTGCCTGTAAGTGAGATTTGCCGAAAATTTTCATAACACATCAAGGAAATTGAGGAACAACGCTTCTCGGCACACAGAGCTAAGATCGCTATGTACGCAAGTTTCCTTCGTTCGGAACGACTTAGTTACGTGCCTGTAAGCGAGATTTGCCGAAAATTTTCATAACACATCAAGGAAATTGAGGAACAACGCTTCTCGGCACACAGAGCTAAGATCGCTATGTACGCAAGTTTCCTTCGTTCGGAACGACTTAGTTACGTGCCTGTAAGCGAGATTTGCCGAAAATTTTCATAACACATCAAGGAAATTGAGGAACAACGCTTCTCGGCACACAGAGCTAAGATCGCTATGTACGCAAGTTTCCTTCGTTCGGAACGACTTAGTTACGTGCCTGTAAGTGAGATTTGCCGAAAATTTTCATAACACATCAAGGAAATTGAGGAACAACGCTTCTCGGCACACAGAGCTAAGATCGCTATGTACGCAAGTTTCCTTCGTTCGGAACGACTTAGTTACGTGCCTGTAAGTGAGATTTGCCGAAAATTTTCATAACACATCAAGGAAATTGAGGAACAACGCTTCTCGGCACACAGAGCTAAGATCGCTATGTACGCAAGTTTCCTTCGTTCGGAACGACTTAGTTACGTGCCTGTAAGCGAGATTTGCCGAAAATTTTCATAACACATCAAGGAAATTGAGGAACAACGCTTCTCGGCACACAGAGCTAAGATCGCTATGTACGCAAGTTTCCTTCGTTCGGAACGACTTAGTTACGTGCCTGTAAGCGAGATTTGCCGAAAATTTTCATAACACATCAAGGAAATTGAGGAACAACGCTTCTCGGCACACAGAGCTAAGATCGCTATGTACGCAAGTTTCCTTCGTTCGGAACGACTTAGTTACGTGCCTGTAAGTGAGATTTACCGAAAATTTTCATAACACATCAAGGAAATTGAGGAACAACGCTTCTCGGCACACAGAGCTAAGATCGCTATGTACGCAAGTTTCCTTCGTTCGGAACGACTTAGTTACGTGCCTGTAAGCGAGATTTGCCGAAAATTTTCATAACACATCAAGGAAATTGAGGAACAACGCTTCTCGGCACACAGAGCTAAGATCGCTATGTACGCAAGTTTCCTTCGTTCGGAACGACTTAGTTACGTGCCTGTAAGCGAGATTTGCCGAAAATTTTCATAACACATCAAGGAAATTGAGGAACAACGCTTCTCGGCACACAGAGCTAAGATCGCTATGTACGCAAGTTTCCTTCGTTCGGAACGACTTAGTTACGTGCCTGTAAGTGAGATTTGCCGAAAATTTTCATAACACATCAAGGAAATTGAGGAACAACGCTTCTCGGCACACAGAGCTAAGATCGCTATGTACGCAAGTTTCCTTCGTTCGGAACGACTTAGTTACGTGCCTGTAAGTGAGATTTGCCGAAAATTTTCATAACACATCAAGGAAATTGAGGAACAACGCTTCTCGGCACACAGAGCTAAGATCGCTATGTACGCAAGTTTCCTTCGTTCGGAACGACTTAGTTACGTGCCTGTAAGCGAGATTTGCCGAAAATTTTCATAACACATCAAGGAAATTGAGGAACAACGCTTCTCGGCACACAGAGCTAAGATCGCTATGTACGCAAGTTTCCTTCGTTCGGAACGACTTAGTTACGTGCCTGTAAGCGAGATTTGCCGAAAATTTTCATAACACATCAAGGAAATTGAGGAACAACGCTTCTCGGCACACAGAGCTAAGATCGCTATGTACGCAAGTTTCCTTCGTTCGGAACGACTTAGTTACGTGCCTGTAAGTGAGATTTGCCGAAAATTTTCATAACACATCAAGGAAATTGAGGAACAACGCTTCTCGGCACACAGAGCTAAGATCGCTATGTACGCAAGTTTCCTTCGTTCGGAACGACTTAGTTACGTGCCTGTAAGCGAGATTTGCCGAAAATTTTCATAACACATCAAGGAAATTGAGGAACAACGCTTCTCGGCACACAGAGCTAAGATCGCTATGTACGCAAGTTTCCTTCGTTCGGAACGACTTAGTTACGTGCCTGTAAGTGAGATTTGCCGAAAATTTTCATAACACATCAAGGAAATTGAGGAACAACGCTTCTCGGCACACAGAGCTAAGATCGCTATGTACGCAAGTTTCCTTCGTTCGGAACGACTTAGTTACGTGCCTGTAAGTGAGATTTGCCGAAAATTTTCATAACACATCAAGGAAATTGAGGAACAACGCTTCTCGGCACACAGAGCTAAGATCGCTATGTACGCAAGTTTCCTTCGTTCGGAACGACTTAGTTACGTGCCTGTAAGCGAGATTTGCCGAAAATTTTCATAACACATCAAGGAAATTGAGGAACAACGCTTCTCGGCACACAGAGCTAAGATCGCTATGTACGCAAGTTTCCTTCGTTCGGAACGACTTAGTTACGTGCCTGTAAGCGAGATTTGCCGAAAATTTTCATAACACATCAAGGAAATTGAGGAACAACGCTTCTCGGCACACAGAGCTAAGATCGCTATGTACGCAAGTTTCCTTCGTTCGGAACGACTTAGTTACGTGCCTGTAAGTGAGATTTGCCGAAAATTTTCATAACACATCAAGGAAATTGAGGAACAACGCTTCTCGGCACACAGAGCTAAGATCGCTATGTACGCAAGTTTCCTTCGTTCGGAACGACTTAGTTACGTGCCTGTAAGCGAGATTTGCCGAAAATTTTCATAACACATCAAGGAAATTGAGGAACAACGCTTCTCGGCACACAGAGCTAAGATCGCTATGTACGCAAGTTTCCTTCGTTCGGAACGACTTAGTTACGTGCCTGTAAGCGAGATTTGCCGAAAATTTTCATAACACATCAAGGAAATTGAGGAACAACGCTTCTCGGCACACAGAGCTAAGATCGCTATGTACGCAAGTTTCCTTCGTTCGGAACGACTTAGTTACGTGCCTGTAAGCGAGATTTGCCGAAAATTTTCATAACACATCAAGGAAATTGAGGAACAACGCTTCTCGGCACACAGAGCTAAGATCGCTATGTACGCAAGTTTCCTTCGTTCGGAACGACTTAGTTACGTGCCTGTAAGCGAGATTTGCCGAAAATTTTCATAACACATCAAGGAAATTGAGGAACAACGCTTCTCGGCACACAGAGCTAAGATCGCTATGTACGCAAGTTTCCTTCGTTCGGAACGACTTAGTTACGTGCCTGTAAGCGAGATTTGCCGAAAATTTTCATAACACATCAAGGAAATTGAGGAACAACGCTTCTCGGCACACAGAGCTAAGATCGCTATGTACGCAAGTTTCCTTCGTTCGGAACGACTTAGTTACGTGCCTGTAAGCGAGATTTGCCGAAAATTTTCATAACACATCAAGGAAATTGAGGAACAACGCTTCTCGGCACACAGAGCTAAGATCGCTATGTACGCAAGTTTCCTTCGTTCGGAACGACTTAGTTACGTGCCTGTAAGCGAGATTTGCCGAAAATTTTCATAACACATCAAGGAAATTGAGGAACAACGCTTCTCGGCACACAGAGCTAAGATCGCTATGTACGCAAGTTTCCTTCGTTCGGAACGACTTAGTTACGTGCCTGTAAGCGAGATTTGCCGAAAATTTTCATAACACATCAAGGAAATTGAGGAACAACGCTTCTCGGCACACAGAGCTAAGATCGCTATGTACGCAAGTTTCCTTCGTTCGGAACGACTTAGTTACGTGCCTGTAAGCGAGATTTGCCGAAAATTTTCATAACACATCAAGGAAATTGAGGAACAACGCTTCTCGGCACACAGAGCTAAGATCGCTATGTACGCAAGTTTCCTTCGTTCGGAACGACTTAGTTACGTGCCTGTAAGCGAGATTTGCCGAAAATTTTCATAACACATCAAGGAAATTGAGGAACAACGCTTCTCGGCACACAGAGCTAAGATCGCTATGTACGCAAGTTTCCTTCGTTCGGAACGACTTAGTTACGTGCCTGTAAGCGAGATTTGCCGAAAATTTTCATAACACATCAAGGAAATTGAGGAACAACGCTTCTCGGCACACAGAGCTAAGATCGCTATGTACGCAAGTTTCCTTCGTTCGGAACGACTTAGTTACGTGCCTGTAAGCGAGATTTGCCGAAAATTTTCATAACACATCAAGGAAATTGAGGAACAACGCTTCTCGGCACACAGAGCTAAGATCGCTATGTACGCAAGTTTCCTTCGTTCGGAACGACTTAGTTACGTGCCTGTAAGTGAGATTTGCCGAAAATTTTCATAACACATCAAGGAAATTGAGGAACAACGCTTCTCGGCACACAGAGCTAAGATCGCTATGTACGCAAGTTTCCTTCGTTCGGAACGACTTAGTTACGTGCCTGTAAGCGAGATTTGCCGAAAATTTTCATAACACATCAAGGAAATTGAGGAACAACGCTTCTCGGCACACAGAGCTAAGATCGCTATGTACGCAAGTTTCCTTCGTTCGGAACGACTTAGTTACGTGCCTGTAAGCGAGATTTGCCGAAAATTTTCATAACACATCAAGGAAATTGAGGAACAACGCTTCTCGGCACACAGAGCTAAGATCGCTATGTACGCAAGTTTCCTTCGTTCGGAACGACTTAGTTACGTGCCTGTAAGCGAGATTTGCCGAAAATTTTCATAACACATCAAGGAAATTGAGGAACAACGCTTCTCGGCACACAGAGCTAAGATCGCTATGTACGCAAGTTTCCTTCGTTCGGAACGACTTAGTTACGTGCCTGTAAGCGAGATTTGCCGAAAATTTTCATAACACATCAAGGAAATTGAGGAACAACGCTTCTCGGCACACAGAGCTAAGATCGCTATGTACGCAAGTTTCCTTCGTTCGGAACGACTTAGTTACGTGCCTGTAAGTGAGATTTGCCGAAAATTTTCATAACACATCAAGGAAATTGAGGAACAACGCTTCTCGGCACACAGAGCTAAGATCGCTATGTACGCAAGTTTCCTTCGTTCGGAACGACTTAGTTACGTGCCTGTAAGCGAGATTTGCCGAAAATTTTCATAACACATCAAGGAAATTGAGGAACAACGCTTCTCGGCACACAGAGCTAAGATCGCTATGTACGCAAGTTTCCTTCGTTCGGAACGACTTAGTTACGTGCCTGTAAGCGAGATTTGCCGAAAATTTTCATAACACATCAAGGAAATTGAGGAACAACGCTTCTCGGCACACAGAGCTAAGATCGCTATGTACGCAAGTTTCCTTCGTTCGGAACGACTTAGTTACGTGCCTGTAAGCGAGATTTGCCGAAAATTTTCATAACACATCAAGGAAATTGAGGAACAACGCTTCTCGGCACACAGAGCTAAGATCGCTATGTACGCAAGTTTCCTTCGTTCGGAACGACTTAGTTACGTGCCTGTAAGTGAGATTTGCCGAAAATTTTCATAACACATCAAGGAAATTGAGGAACAACGCTTCTCGGCACACAGAGCTAAGATCGCTATGTACGCAAGTTTCCTTCGTTCGGAACGACTTAGTTACGTGCCTGTAAGCGAGATTTGCCGAAAATTTTCATAACACATCAAGGAAATTGAGGAACAACGCTTCTCGGCACACAGAGCTAAGATCGCTATGTACGCAAGTTTCCTTCGTTCGGAACGACTTAGTTACGTGCCTGTAAGCGAGATTTGCCGAAAATTTTCATAACACATCAAGGAAATTGAGGAACAACGCTTCTCGGCACACAGAGCTAAGATCGCTATGTACGCAAGTTTCCTTCGTTCGGAACGACTTAGTTACGTGCCTGTAAGTGAGATTTGCCGAAAATTTTCATAACACATCAAGGAAATTGAGGAACAACGCTTCTCGGCACACAGAGCTAAGATCGCTATGTACGCAAGTTTCCTTCGTTCGGAACGACTTAGTTACGTGCCTGTAAGCGAGATTTGCCGAAAATTTTCATAACACATCAAGGAAATTGAGGAACAACGCTTCTCGGCACACAGAGCTAAGATCGCTATGTACGCAAGTTTCCTTCGTTCGGAACGACTTAGTTACGTGCCTGTAAGCGAGATTTGCCGAAAATTTTCATAACACATCAAGGAAATTGAGGAACAACGCTTCTCGGCACACAGAGCTAAGATCGCTATGTACGCAAGTTTCCTTCGTTCGGAACGACTTAGTTACGTGCCTGTAAGCGAGATTTGCCGAAAATTTTCATAACACATCAAGGAAATTGAGGAACAACGCTTCTCGGCACACAGAGCTAAGATCGCTATGTACGCAAGTTTCCTTCGTTCGGAACGACTTAGTTACGTGCCTGTAAGTGAGATTTGCCGAAAATTTTCATAACACATCAAGGAAATTGAGGAACAACGCTTCTCGGCACACAGAGCTAAGATCGCTATGTACGCAAGTTTCCTTCGTTCGGAACGACTTAGTTACGTGCCTGTAAGCGAGATTTGCCGAAAATTTTCATAACACATCAAGGAAATTGAGGAACAACGCTTCTCGGCACACAGAGCTAAGATCGCTATGTACGCAAGTTTCCTTCGTTCGGAACGACTTAGTTACGTGCCTGTAAGCGAGATTTGCCGAAAATTTTCATAACACATCAAGGAAATTGAGGAACAACGCTTCTCGGCACACAGAGCTAAGATCGCTATGTACGCAAGTTTCCTTCGTTCGGAACGACTTAGTTACGTGCCTGTAAGTGAGATTTGCCGAAAATTTTCATAACACATCAAGGAAATTGAGGAACAACGCTTCTCGGCACACAGAGCTAAGATCGCTATGTACGCAAGTTTCCTTCGTTCGGAACGACTTAGTTACGTGCCTGTAAGCGAGATTTGCCGAAAATTTTCATAACACATCAAGGAAATTGAGGAACAACGCTTCTCGGCACACAGAGCTAAGATCGCTATGTACGCAAGTTTCCTTCGTTCGGAACGACTTAGTTACGTGCCTGTAAGTGAGATTTGCCGAAAATTTTCATAACACATCAAGGAAATTGAGGAACAACGCTTCTCGGCACACAGAGCTAAGATCGCTATGTACGCAAGTTTCCTTCGTTCGGAACGACTTAGTTACGTGCCTGTAAGCGAGATTTGCCGAAAATTTTCATAACACATCAAGGAAATTGAGGAACAACGCTTCTCGGCACACAGAGCTAAGATCGCTATGTACGCAAGTTTCCTTCGTTCGGAACGACTTAGTTACGTGCCTGTAAGCGAGATTTGCCGAAAATTTTCATAACACATCAAGGAAATTGAGGAACAACGCTTCTCGGCACACAGAGCTAAGATCGCTATGTACGCAAGTTTCCTTCGTTCGGAACGACTTAGTTACGTGCCTGTAAGCGAGATTTGCCGAAAATTTTCATAACACATCAAGGAAATTGAGGAACAACGCTTCTCGGCACACAGAGCTAAGATCGCTATGTACGCAAGTTTCCTTCGTTCGGAACGACTTAGTTACGTGCCTGTAAGCGAGATTTGCCGAAAATTTTCATAACACATCAAGGAAATTGAGGAACAACGCTTCTCGGCACACAGAGCTAAGATCGCTATGTACGCAAGTTTCCTTCGTTCGGAACGACTTAGTTACGTGCCTGTAAGCGAGATTTGCCGAAAATTTTCATAACACATCAAGGAAATTGAGGAACAACGCTTCTCGGCACACAGAGCTAAGATCGCTATGTACGCAAGTTTCCTTCGTTCGGAACGACTTAGTTACGTGCCTGTAAGCGAGATTTGCCGAAAATTTTCATAACACATCAAGGAAATTGAGGAACAACGCTTCTCGGCACACAGAGCTAAGATCGCTATGTACGCAAGTTTCCTTCGTTCGGAACGACTTAGTTACGTGCCTGTAAGCGAGATTTGCCGAAAATTTTCATAACACATCAAGGAAATTGAGGAACAACGCTTCTCGGCACACAGAGCTAAGATCGCTATGTACGCAAGTTTCCTTCGTTCGGAACGACTTAGTTACGTGCCTGTAAGCGAGATTTGCCGAAAATTTTCATAACACATCAAGGAAATTGAGGAACAACGCTTCTCGGCACACAGAGCTAAGATCGCTATGTACGCAAGTTTCCTTCGTTCGGAACGACTTAGTTACGTGCCTGTAAGCGAGATTTGCCGAAAATTTTCATAACACATCAAGGAAATTGAGGAACAACGCTTCTCGGCACACAGAGCTAAGATCGCTATGTACGCAAGTTTCCTTCGTTCGGAACGACTTAGTTACGTGCCTGTAAGCGAGATTTGCCGAAAATTTTCATAACACATCAAGGAAATTGAGGAACAACGCTTCTCGGCACACAGAGCTAAGATCGCTATGTACGCAAGTTTCCTTCGTTCGGAACGACTTAGTTACGTGCCTGTAAGCGAGATTTGCCGAAAATTTTCATAACACATCAAGGAAATTGAGGAACAACGCTTCTCGGCACACAGAGCTAAGATCGCTATGTACGCAAGTTTCCTTCGTTCGGAACGACTTAGTTACGTGCCTGTAAGTGAGATTTGCCGAAAATTTTCATAACACATCAAGGAAATTGAGGAACAACGCTTCTCGGCACACAGAGCTAAGATCGCTATGTACGCAAGTTTCCTTCGTTCGGAACGACTTAGTTACGTGCCTGTAAGCGAGATTTGCCGAAAATTTTCATAACACATCAAGGAAATTGAGGAACAACGCTTCTCGGCACACAGAGCTAAGATCGCTATGTACGCAAGTTTCCTTCGTTCGGAACGACTTAGTTACGTGCCTGTAAGTGAGATTTGCCGAAAATTTTCATAACACATCAAGGAAATTGAGGAACAACGCTTCTCGGCACACAGAGCTAAGATCGCTATGTACGCAAGTTTCCTTCGTTCGGAACGACTTAGTTACGTGCCTGTAAGCGAGATTTGCCGAAAATTTTCATAACACATCAAGGAAATTGAGGAACAACGCTTCTCGGCACACAGAGCTAAGATCGCTATGTACGCAAGTTTCCTTCGTTCGGAACGACTTAGTTACGTGCCTGTAAGCGAGATTTGCCGAAAATTTTCATAACACATCAAGGAAATTGAGGAACAACGCTTCTCGGCACACAGAGCTAAGATCGCTATGTACGCAAGTTTCCTTCGTTCGGAACGACTTAGTTACGTGCCTGTAAGCGAGATTTGCCGAAAATTTTCATAACACATCAAGGAAATTGAGGAACAACGCTTCTCGGCACACAGAGCTAAGATCGCTATGTACGCAAGTTTCCTTCGTTCGGAACGACTTAGTTACGTGCCTGTAAGCGAGATTTGCCGAAAATTTTCATAACACATCAAGGAAATTGAGGAACAACGCTTCTCGGCACACAGAGCTAAGATCGCTATGTACGCAAGTTTCCTTCGTTCGGAACGACTTAGTTACGTGCCTGTAAGCGAGATTTGCCGAAAATTTTCATAACACATCAAGGAAATTGAGGAACAACGCTTCTCGGCACACAGAGCTAAGATCGCTATGTACGCAAGTTTCCTTCGTTCGGAACGACTTAGTTACGTGCCTGTAAGTGAGATTTGCCGAAAATTTTCATAACACATCAAGGAAATTGAGGAACAACGCTTCTCGGCACACAGAGCTAAGATCGCTATGTACGCAAGTTTCCTTCGTTCGGAACGACTTAGTTACGTGCCTGTAAGCGAGATTTGCCGAAAATTTTCATAACACATCAAGGAAATTGAGGAACAACGCTTCTCGGCACACAGAGCTAAGATCGCTATGTACGCAAGTTTCCTTCGTTCGGAACGACTTAGTTACGTGCCTGTAAGCGAGATTTGCCGAAAATTTTCATAACACATCAAGGAAATTGAGGAACAACGCTTCTCGGCACACAGAGCTAAGATCGCTATGTACGCAAGTTTCCTTCGTTCGGAACGACTTAGTTACGTGCCTGTAAGTGAGATTTGCCGAAAATTTTCATAACACATCAAGGAAATTGAGGAACAACGCTTCTCGGCACACAGAGCTAAGATCGCTATGTACGCAAGTTTCCTTCGTTCGGAACGACTTAGTTACGTGCCTGTAAGTGAGATTTGCCGAAAATTTTCATAACACATCAAGGAAATTGAGGAACAACGCTTCTCGGCACACAGAGCTAAGATCGCTATGTACGCAAGTTTCCTTCGTTCGGAACGACTTAGTTACGTGCCTGTAAGCGAGATTTGCCGAAAATTTTCATAACACATCAAGGAAATTGAGGAACAACGCTTCTCGGCACACAGAGCTAAGATCGCTATGTACGCAAGTTTCCTTCGTTCGGAACGACTTAGTTACGTGCCTGTAAGCGAGATTTGCCGAAAATTTTCATAACACATCAAGGAAATTGAGGAACAACGCTTCTCGGCACACAGAGCTAAGATCGCTATGTACGCAAGTTTCCTTCGTTCGGAACGACTTAGTTACGTGCCTGTAAGCGAGATTTGCCGAAAATTTTCATAACACATCAAGGAAATTGAGGAACAACGCTTCTCGGCACACAGAGCTAAGATCGCTATGTACGCAAGTTTCCTTCGTTCGGAACGACTTAGTTACGTGCCTGTAAGCGAGATTTGCCGAAAATTTTCATAACACATCAAGGAAATTGAGGAACAACGCTTCTCGGCACACAGAGCTAAGATCGCTATGTACGCAAGTTTCCTTCGTTCGGAACGACTTAGTTACGTGCCTGTAAGCGAGATTTGCCGAAAATTTTCATAACACATCAAGGAAATTGAGGAACAACGCTTCTCGGCACACAGAGCTAAGATCGCTATGTACGCAAGTTTCCTTCGTTCGGAACGACTTAGTTACGTGCCTGTAAGCGAGATTTGCCGAAAATTTTCATAACACATCAAGGAAATTGAGGAACAACGCTTCTCGGCACACAGAGCTAAGATCGCTATGTACGCAAGTTTCCTTCGTTCGGAACGACTTAGTTACGTGCCTGTAAGCGAGATTTGCCGAAAATTTTCATAACACATCAAGGAAATTGAGGAACAACGCTTCTCGGCACACAGAGCTAAGATCGCTATGTACGCAAGTTTCCTTCGTTCGGAACGACTTAGTTACGTGCCTGTAAGCGAGATTTGCCGAAAATTTTCATAACACATCAAGGAAATTGAGGAACAACGCTTCTCGGCACACAGAGCTAAGATCGCTATGTACGCAAGTTTCCTTCGTTCGGAACGACTTAGTTACGTGCCTGTAAGCGAGATTTGCCGAAAATTTTCATAACACATCAAGGAAATTGAGGAACAACGCTTCTCGGCACACAGAGCTAAGATCGCTATGTACGCAAGTTTCCTTCGTTCGGAACGACTTAGTTACGTGCCTGTAAGCGAGATTTGCCGAAAATTTTCATAACACATCAAGGAAATTGAGGAACAACGCTTCTCGGCACACAGAGCTAAGATCGCTATGTACGCAAGTTTCCTTCGTTCGGAACGACTTAGTTACGTGCCTGTAAGTGAGATTTGCCGAAAATTTTCATAACACATCAAGGAAATTGAGGAACAACGCTTCTCGGCACACAGAGCTAAGATCGCTATGTACGCAAGTTTCCTTCGTTCGGAACGACTTAGTTACGTGCCTGTAAGCGAGATTTGCCGAAAATTTTCATAACACATCAAGGAAATTGAGGAACAACGCTTCTCGGCACACAGAGCTAAGATCGCTATGTACGCAAGTTTCCTTCGTTCGGAACGACTTAGTTACGTGCCTGTAAGTGAGATTTGCCGAAAATTTTCATAACACATCAAGGAAATTGAGGAACAACGCTTCTCGGCACACAGAGCTAAGATCGCTATGTACGCAAGTTTCCTTCGTTCGGAACGACTTAGTTACGTGCCTGTAAGCGAGATTTGCCGAAAATTTTCATAACACATCAAGGAAATTGAGGAACAACGCTTCTCGGCACACAGAGCTAAGATCGCTATGTACGCAAGTTTCCTTCGTTCGGAACGACTTAGTTACGTGCCTGTAAGTGAGATTTGCCGAAAATTTTCATAACACATCAAGGAAATTGAGGAACAACGCTTCTCGGCACACAGAGCTAAGATCGCTATGTACGCAAGTTTCCTTCGTTCGGAACGACTTAGTTACGTGCCTGTAAGCGAGATTTGCCGAAAATTTTCATAACACATCAAGGAAATTGAGGAACAACGCTTCTCGGCACACAGAGCTAAGATCGCTATGTACGCAAGTTTCCTTCGTTCGGAACGACTTAGTTACGTGCCTGTAAGCGAGATTTGCCGAAAATTTTCATAACACATCAAGGAAATTGAGGAACAACGCTTCT